>CACSLJ010000081.1:0-91342 GCA_902706625.1 Albugo laibachii
GAGATTGGCGCAGGTTGTTGCCGCAAAGGGTGGCAACACTAAGTACTAGCTGACCATCCTCAATCTTTTATTTTGATTAAAGTATAGGCTTACGTGCGGGCATTTAAATAGGCAATACAAATTCCAAGTTATGATTGCGGGGTCGTAGACTTTTTTCCAGCAATTTTTTTTCTGATGCTGAAAGCTGAAATCTGAAGTTAACGATGACTGCGAGAAACACAGCAATGAAAGACGATCCTTCTTGTCCAAGTTTCAAGCAAAAATGAAAAAAATCAACAAAGTACAGACGTAAACCGTGATTTTTCATTGGGGGGGGTGCTCACTTTCCGAACCCACTGTATATACCTCAAGTCGGTTCAAAAGTTTGTTGCCTGGGTCCTGGTACATTTTGGCTGTAAATGTTGTTCACCAGAACCATAACTTTTGCCACGATGAAGAGCTGAGTCATCGTCTGACTCACTTTTTTCTCGTGATAATTAATAAAGAATCTCAGCGACTTCCACAAGCATAGCTCATCATTGTGAGTCACTTCTCAGTAAAGCTAACAGCATCCAGTCGAGGCTTAATATTAGTTTGCGTCCTTGTTAGATCCGAAAGTAAAAACACCATCCACCTTTCAGTCGTTTTATCCATCGCAGCCACTCGGCTAATAGGTCCAGTAGGAAATTGTACAAATCTATTACATATGCGCAAAGCTACCCACATTGCTTTCATTCACACCGTTCTGTCTAGCGCTAAGGGCAGCAAAGTTATTAAACCGTGCTATGACACGTGCGATGTTCACCGTGCGAAACATTCATGTTTGAGATAGATTTATGAGCATCGTCTTCAACATTTCAAATTCTCAAGATGCGGGGCTGCACTTGATCATAATCATAACGTACGTTGGTATTATGAGTTCGAGCTTTACAAAGCTTACTGTCTTAAAACGATGCGCTAATCTTAAGACGCGTGAAATGCGAGTCATAACAAACGTTTTCGGAATCTTGACTTTACGCTACCATCCACAAGAATGATTTTTTTGAGCTGAACAATAGCCTTTTAAATTTCACTCTTCTATCGGCACACGTATTCGTTTTTCGTCACAGCAAACCGTTAGTACTGGTTAGGGATTTGATTGTGAACTAGTGATTATCTGTGCCCCTTTTTCCAGTCATAAGAACCTTCCGCCTTGTTTACGCCCTGTATCGAAGCTATATTCGCATCACATGCACGACGTCAAACTTTCCTTCATCAACACCCCTCCATAATTTCACTACAACGCATCAGATCACCGGTCGCAATGTAAGGCACCTTAAATGGCCAGTAGCGCGCTCCGTCTTCCCCGTCAAAGACCAGGCGACAAGTACCTCTTCAGAAGAGAAGAAGGGTTAGAGCAAGGACTAGCCACTGGAGACGAGCCTGACCTGAGGGATATTACAAATTTTAATTTTCGCGCCTCTATTCCGAACGAAATGCGAGTTTGGTGGCGAATCTCAACCTTTGGAATATAGAGAACCAAAGTAGCCATTCTTGTGGGATATTCGACTCATTGGCGCCCAGGGAATCGATTTTTGTCTTAGGTTCATATCAAGTTGCGTCGGTGCTATCTTCCTTGGAGCTCTCCTATTTAGACCGATCACCCCATTTTTCTCCTTGCATCACGTTAGTAAATAAATCTGGTGCGACTTCTCAACAGGATCAATTACTATAACTTATCGATTGTTTTTCTATTATCCTCTCTTCCATTAGCAGTGGCCTCTCGCGGACAGTCTACTTTAATTTTCACAAGACCGGAATTCCGGCTTCCCCGAGAAATCTCGATCCGACCGGGAAGACACTACCACGCTCTATCAATCGTGTATAGTCAGACACCAACTGAGCGAAGTAAGCTAGGTAGTACCGCCTTCTTCTATCATAAACACATAGTTCTGATTCATCTCGTTCAACGTCATAGACTTCCAGTATTTTGGCTGGCTTTTTCGCTGTCAACCCACCGCATCCTTTGATACCCTCGATGAGCCCAGATCCATCCGGTAAATGGGAGGGCTATTTCATGAATTCTGATGACAACACCAGATCGACGACATCAGTAATGAGCGATATTATCTGTACATAGAAGTACATAGTTCTTATAGATTCGACGAAGCACCGATGGATCATTATCACGTTGTGGTTCAGCGTCCATTTTCCATGACATCATGGGAACCGGCACACAAATCTCACTTTTAGACTACCTCGGTTCGATAAAACGTGACTCTCATTCTCTTGACAGCTTATTGACGGTATCGATCCCTGGATAGAATCACAAATTCACTCATATAGTTGAGGAAAATAATGTAAGGTATCAGGCCAAATTATGACCGACGACCAGTTTTTGGCCGATAATCGGCAGGATCCAATCAGATGCTAGAGAGAACAACTCTGAGCGATCTAATTGGCTTATTTATTGAATAGCTCAGTTTATGGCCGCCCACACGCGTCAAAAGCAGGTAGATAACATACTGAATCGACGCTCGATACAGAAGAGAAAGGTCTACAGCCAAGACGATCATCGCGAAGGCTGTCGGTGCTCGTGAACGTGATATATCGTGGGACACCGTTCGCGAGTTGTTACACACAATTCCAAAAAGAACGATCCACCACCTCGCTACCAAACAGCGCTCTGGTGTGGCAATCAAAGGAACCGAACAGAAGCCCGTTCTTTCTCATTAAATTTAGGACGACCTCCAGACGTAAATCGCAGGGATGCAGCAAGAGGGTCTCTCTGTTACACGTAGGATGGCACTCAGCAAATTGAACAAGGCGTATCGCGTGCTTTACAATCCCACGCGCTCCGCTGGCTTCCTGGGCGACGGATGGGTCAAGCGCTTTTTTCACGCCACCCCCAGCTCTCACACAGGATCCTTCGAGTAATTTATCGCGCGCGCAATCAAGCCCGGCAAGAGGAACTTCGATCATCCTTTGAATCAGCTGATCAAGCATGCGTTCGAGCGCAAACCCACCAACGACCGCGTGTTTGATATGGACGAGACGGAATTTGGTAAATAAATAAAGTCAAGGAAAGTCATCGCTGTGTGCAGGTCAAAGAACGTTTGAAGCAAGTGATTCGACATGAGCTTCCATCTAATGCTAGTCGCCTGTATCTGTGCTTCCGGATCGTGTGTGCCACCACTCATTCTGCTTCCAGGCCAGCGTTTGCACCGTGACATCCTGAGTGAGTGCTCCTTCTCTGGTGCCACGGTCGCCTTCGAAGCGAAGGCGTTAATGAAACGAGCGATCATTGTCAAGTTGTTGAGAGCACTTTGCAGCAAGCGCACCCAGCAGCGTCGCTCGGCCACTGCTGCATATCTAAGACGGCTATTCGAGCCATTACACCACGAGAATCGTCGAGAAGGCGATCGGGATGAGAATCATTCTACTTCTTCTTACTCCAAACTCCACGAACATCTTGCAGACCCTAGATGTCTTTGTGATTAAGCCCTTGAAGACCAGCCTGCGTCGCTCCATGTACCACTGCACGATCGATGAAGATGTGTCGATCTTGACGAAGAAACAGGCAATCTCACTAGCATCGAGCGCGTAGAAAAAGGGTGTGCTTGCCAAGCCAGATCGTGTGATTTCTGGCTTTGCCAACACTGGCCTTTGGTCAATCTCAGCACTCATGATGCGTGCACGTAGAGAATTATACCGGATGGAGGTGCTAAGGACGGAAGCGCCAAGCAACCCGGTGTGGCTCACAGTGTGACAAGAGCTCCGTATGGAGGTACTCTTCCTTCCCAAGCCGGCAGCGAAATTCAAAGAAATATGAATGACAGTTGATATTCTTGATCGCATCATGACTCAAGTACAGTCGCAACAGATTGAGTAATTCAATTGAGTCGTGTATTAGATTTGGTAACGGCCATGAACTGACCCATTCGTGAACAATCCACTGTTTTTGCTCTTTGCTCTGTTCCATAACTTTCTTCAATTTATTTTTTAAGAAATACGGTTTGCTGCAACGGTTAGCCACGGTTTTTCCCTTTCTTATGATCTATTTCGGAACCAAAAAATCGAAAAACGAAGTCAGCAATGAATTATAGCTAAGGTATACGAGTCCCGGCCATAAAACGGTCTCATACCTTATCTGGAAAGCTTTCTCGTATGAAATAACCACTTGATATTATGTGTCAACACTTATCCAAATTAGGAGTGGCTGGAATTGGTAACCTAATTACCAAGAAAGGAAACAAGATAGCTCAGATTAGAATTAGTGTTGTGTTAAGCCATACGCCGACCTGAGAAATGCCATCTTGATTTTTTTGCAAACTTTTCTGCTGTGATGGAGAGCTAGAAATGTTTGCGATATATCACCAAGATGTCATTATCAAGGCTTTAACGTGGATTCCATATTTTCAAAGTCACATAGACAAAGAAAAATGATACATGCTACCGAATACGCGACCTCCGCTGTAATAAGAAGCAACCACAAAGTTTGCAGAATTATTTAGCATAAAATAGAGGTGTTGCTGATCATGTGACCGTTGATTCGTCGTCTAAAAGATACCAATGACGAAACTCAAGCAAGACTATCCTACCCGGACTACTCACTTTATTGACGACAGACGAAGCATATGCTTGTGATGGGAATAATATGCTATGATCTATACAAGTCTGTGGGTAGAAAAATGCACTGTGCATCAAAATATTTCTTCAAGCATCATTCAGAAAGACTACCAGAGCAGTCCATGGCTGCTATCGATTCCAGCACGAGAACAAGTCTGAGAATAATAGAAGCTAGAGACAGCCCCCCCCCCATTACCGGAAGCTTTCCCCAAGCAATTTTGTCCTTTCAAAAAACTGGCGTGCGCCATTGCTTTCAAAGAAAGCATAACAGCAAAAAAGTAAAGAGGCCACGAAGATCTAGCGCATGCCGACGACGAAGGCTCGCATACGATTGAATCAGGTACAGAACCTGGAGCTCCGCGAGCATCGTGCTGCTCACCCTGAGCAAACGCAGCCCATGGTGTGCGTGTGGTCTCAAGAACACTTCAAGCTTCCACATCGTCTTCCCATCTCCACGCTGTGGGACGTGTTGAGAAACAAAGACGGCGAGGTCCTGAACAACTCACGGAAGTCTAACCAAATCGTTCGCTTCCCTCAACTTGAGGATGAGTTCGTCCGGTGGATCGCTGAATTCGAGCGTCTTAAGCTGCCGTTCGTAAACGGTGACACGATTTGTGCGAAGTCCCACAAGATTAGGTCTGAAATGCTGCTGAGCACCTCACCATCGACGGCTGAAGGGCTTAAGGGAATAGTTCTCGTAGGGTTGGCTCTTCAAGTTCCATAAAAGGACTTCTTTATCGTCGAAGAGAGTACACGGGAAGCCAGCACTGTCAACAACACAACGGTCAGCACGGGACGAGTTTTTCTGAAGCAGGTAACAAGAGGCTACGAGAGGTGTAACATCTTAAATATGGATGAGACGGCGTATTTTTACTGCGCATCTTTGACATACACGATCACCAGGAATCGGATCTCCGGTCGGAAGCAGATGAAGAAGCGATGGACAGTCGCCGTCGCGTGCAGTGCTGACGGCTCCCTCAAGCTTCCTCTCTTCTTCGCCAGAAGAGCACGGCAGCCCAGGTTCTTTAAGTCAAAGAGTGCCGAGGATCTGGACCTGGAGTATGGCAATAGCTCGATGGGATGGATGAACACAAGGCTAATGTAAGAGTGGGTGTGAGCCGACGCGATGCCCGGATGCGGTCAGATAATAGAAAGATTCTCTTGCTGCTCGACAACGTCTCCTCTCACCATGCTCATGAGACGCTCACACACGTCGAGATCCGAAAGCTCCCTACCAACACCACAGCGCATCTGCAGCCACTTGACGCCGGGGTCATTCGCAACTTCAAGAGCATTATCAGCAAAAAGAAAGCGCTGTACTATGCGGACCGATTGGATGAAATTCTCAGTCGTTTCGGAGAAGACGGACAAGAAACTTTGGAGCGAGTGCTTGAGGCCATCGGCAATGTCGATGTCTTTGTTGCGATGCGGTGGGCACAAGCGGCGTGGGCATCGGTGACATGCACAACTATCACTTACTGCTGGCGTCATACGGAAATCTTGGATGAAGAGCTGTACGAGCTCATCGAAGGAGTCGCTAAGCTTTGCGTTTGATCATTATCTATGCAGCAGTCGCTTGTTTAGTTTTGAATACAAACGCTCATAAAAATAAGAAAGACTTCAAAATCTAATCCTGAGCATAGTTTACATCTTAACGCTATCTTCCAAATCGAGAAAATCTTAAACCTCTATTAGTTTATACCTTTATCATTTCACTTACTCTAATAAGTAATATCCAGGCTGAGGTTCTGTTTGTGTTTTTCGCATTCCGGTATTTGGGGGGGGGGGTTCTTTACCTGATGGGGCTGATAATTTGGAAATCTTGGACGTCATTTCCGGTTCCGGGCAAGGTATTAGTCACCACAAATCAAAAGCCAGTAACGAAGGAGCAAGGAAGACTTTTGTTACAAAGCTATCTGATCAAGCCGCTTCTTGCTAAAGCGCACGCTGTGTCCTAGGCCAGCTATATCATCCATCAATATGTCGGCCAAGATCTGAGCGCTCTATCGCTGTTGTTAAATTAGAATTGCTGCAACCGTAATACAGGGCCGGCATTATATTCAAGCCACATCATATTTTTGCCCATGACGTTTTGAAATCCGCCATTTCTGCTGCAATTTTGATACATTGTAGAGGTTTGCTGGAAGCAGCTAATGCAATTCCAACCGCTTTTATAGCGCATCTAAACGTCGCGATATGCGTCTTACAGTAAAAAACGGCATTTTCAAGTCGGCACTAAATATGAGACAGGGAGCAAAAAAGCTCACTTTATTTCGGTAAAATGTTATGTATGCGGAATTAGTATCCGGTGGCTTCTCCGTCGCTTTTTGACACTTTTACACACCTCACCTTCATTGAATCGACCAACTTTCTTTGGTAATCTGGGCTCATATTCCGCCAGGCATGATGAATAGCATGATAGAGCTCATTAATGGAGTGATACTGACGTCCTTTGTCATATACAGTCCTGGCCAGTATTAACCAGACGTTTTTGATAGGATTAATATATGGGGATACTGCTGGCCAATCAAGAACATCAACATTATTATCGTCAAGCCATTTCATGGTCAGCCTAGCGCGATGTATGATGGCATTATTCTGTTGAAAAACGAATTCAGTTGGATGTGCAAGTAAAGCCAATGGAAATAGAGAGCCCCTTAGTGTTTCACGTAGTCTTTGGCCGACTGCCGTCTCTTCAGCAATGCGATCTTACTCTGTTCGCACATCCTAAAGGCTGCCCAGATCATGACAGAGCCACCTCCATTTTGCCTCCTTTAAAATATGTCCTCTTCCTTGCGGAGATCTCTCCAGTAATATTCAAAGCCTCAGGGCCGTCGAGATTGAACTTTTTTTCATCACCGAAGAAAACTCGATCCCAATCAGCCTCACGGTCCACATTGGCTTCAGCCCACATAACTCATCTCAGTTTGTGACACGATTTAAGCAGTGAAGATTCTTTTCGCTTAGTGTATTAGCAACTCTCGAATACGCCGTGGCTGCATTGGCAAATCAAGCTGCGTTTTCAGCTTTGTACTGGAGTTTCCAGTCCGTGAGGCTTCACGGTAAAGTCGGCGAAGGTTTGTTGGAGACATTTTTGACGGTCTTCCGGGCGATTTTTTTGTTCCATATGCTTTCGGGTCAGCAAGAAAGCTGCGTATGACCGTCCTCGAACGCCCCAGCAGCGTTGCAATCATTGTATGCGACAAATTCTCTGAAGACGCATCCAGTATTACGGTTTCTCGCTTTCAGTGAATAAAGTCCCCTTCGGCATAGTCCCTGAACGACATATGATATCAAAATCTAATCAATGAGGTGTGTGGCATTAAACATGACTTATATATGACTTTCTGACCACTTACCAGGCTAAAATTCGTCTGAATTCGGGGATGTCTTGTAATTAGTGCAGGGCTGCAAGTGTGACATTTTCGGTTTTGGCAGTCTAACTCAAAAACTACAAAATATTTTGGCGCGAATCGAATTGATGCTGCTTTGTTATTCAACTGGCTATATCAGTGTTGGATTTCAGTGGATGAAATTAATTTTTAGGACTTATCATTGAAACTCTGGTGTGGCTCAAATATAATGCAGTCACTGTAGCAGTGCACCTATTGAGAATCGCGGGAACGTTACAGAAAACTGTAAATATCTCTTAATAACCAGCTCAGTAGGATAATTTCTCATGTATTATTTCTGGTAAAGTTTCTATACCCCAAGCATAGAGATAGGATCTCACTTCGACTCAACGCCTTTAAGGCAAAAAAAATATTCTTAGAAGATTCTAATCGGCTGTTTGATCCTGGAATGAGGCGTCACGGAATTAATCCTGACCCAAAACAAATGATTCATGCAGCAGAGTAATACTTTATTTTTGAAAATTCACCAGCTGCAATTTTGTGTGGTGCAACGGTAAAATCAATTGAGCACCTCAGCATTGTGTGAATAGCGACTGCCGTGAAGAGTGTTGTGAAAGCGGAGCGCAAGTTGGTCCCTCATCGAAGAAAGAAAAGTACTGTAACGGGATAACTCTCTGTGTAAATGGACCACATTTACTTGAATACACTAAGTATCATGTTCATCTAAGAAACTTAACGCCATAACTCGGATGCATTAAGCGATGGGAAATGAAGTTTAATGGCAGGGGATATCCTAGATAGACAATCAAGCCCAGAGAGGAAGCTTTGGGTGAATTGCACAAGGAACGGTAGATGGAGGATGAAGTAGAACATCACCTCACGGAGTCGAGCAGCAAATTGAAAAGGGTTGAGAATGAGAAAGGACGAGATGATAAGGGCCACGAATGATGTGATCAGGATACAGGCCACATGAGGTCGAAGTAGTCCTTCCATCCCCGACAGTATCGTCAAATTAATATGTGTGAACTTTGACACAAAGCATAGAAAGGATTAGTGTAGAGCGTGTAGACGCGATAATTCGGTGGTTCTCAAAAATTTTCTAGCAGTAATCAAGTGAAATATGTGGGCTTTCACTGCAAGCACGCCCCTGCGTCTCTCCCTCAAGACCATAGTGTTGCTAGTGTGATGACGAAGCAGATGAACGGATATATGATTTTGCCAGGGCGCCTGTCGCTATCGTACATCGGAGAATGTTAATGGTTCTTATCGCTGATCAAACGTACAAACAACAAAGACCGAGCTTCATCAATTCTATAAATGTAAGTGCTTGCTTTTTAACTTGTTTTTAACAATATATTCTAGAATGTTCAAAAATGTGCTATGGCTCTATTAGAAGTGCCAAGTCGCTTTATTGGAATTTGAAGATGTCCTTACTTTTCTTGCTATTCCCATATCGAAGAAGGAAAACGTTTAATCAACTTCGTACTTTATCTGTATACACTATCCGGATTTGATGGAAGATAAAGCAGCGAGATGCGCAATGATTAGACGAGGCATGTAGC
Source organism: Albugo laibachii (assembly GCA_902706625.1). Lineage (NCBI taxonomy): Eukaryota > Oomycota > Peronosporomycetes > Albuginales > Albuginaceae > Albugo > Albugo laibachii. Next base: position 9,503 of record CACSLJ010000081.1, read on the forward strand.
TGCTTCCAGAACAAATGCTGAAGCTACATCACCACATCACCACCTTAATAAAACCTGGAAAGTGTGTCTGATGTCCCAGTCTTTACTGATGAATCCGATAGAATCGCTTTTTCGCATTTTGATCGCATCGGTATCTGAACACATATCACTCTTCAGTCTGATATACAACCGATGGCTTGTTAACTTCACCCTTTATCACTTATGTGCCAGTCTGACCGAATTCTGCTCTATTTTTTCATTCACCAACGCGTAGAATGATGGGAAATGTCGATAGTAGGCTGCATAACTTGCTTGACATACTACGCAATCATTACAACCTTGGAGTGTTTTGCTGGACGAGTCATTTGTGTAACGTATATCGCGAAACAATAGCCCGTGTGCATACACTACACTTCGCATCCGTTCTCTTTTCATGTCGACTCTTAGCTGTATACTTCATGAGTATAAAGCTGATGGCTACAACCGTATCAGGCCGAGTTTTTGAGCAATGCGATTGAGGCTCACAATCAACCTAGGTATCGTCCGAAATAGGAACCTTGGTCTCCCAAATTGATAATTAAGAATACTAGGGTCGCCTTGTTTCATGCACAAACCAGAGTTCGCAATAGGTATAATTGTTGGCAGTGGAAAGGCGCATAGATCACACTAATAGATGGAAGGCTATGACTGGCCAAATCAAATTGATTTACCGGTCCTGTCCTAGGAGTAAGATAGCCTTGCATCGTGAACGAACCATAGTTCGCATTTCACGTTGTAAGATAAGAAAGGTGGCCTAAATGGTACATGTGAGACCAAGATTTAATATTGTAAAGGATGTAACTTCTCATACTACTTCAAGAGCTCACGCTGTCTTGGAATGATGACAGCGGACGTTCATCAACGGCTATCCGTATCGTATTAAATACAATACAAACAGTCAACATCCCGATTCAACTCTAGAAGTCTCATACGATCATCAAAGTTACTGGTTGTTTCTTGATTGAAAAATCAAGTAGAAAGAAGGTACTGTAGAAATGATCCTGTACAAGTACGGTCTTAACAATACCACCTACATTAAACATTATGCAATACTTGATGACGTCCCACACGGTCATTCTACCTATAAGGTGACGGTAGTGCTAACATACTACTGTACTGCACAGCCCACAAAACACCGTACTTTCATGATTAGGCGAAACATCGCAAGGTGGGCGTCTTATCAGGTACAGTATTTCTTGAAAAAAACACTCAACAACCCATTACAAAAGCAACAAAAACCTGGTCTACTGCGTTGAATACATATCTTCCTCTAGTAGCTTTCTGTCCATGGACGCTGAACGTGAGGCAAAAAAAGCAGTGAAAAGTGTTAGAAATGCCAAATCGATTACAGACCAACACCACGCGAACAACCCGAATGCAGTTCAGAGATTATGAAGTGTAAACAATATCATGTCCGCTTATTTCATTACTTGAAAATACATCTGTGAATACATGGCGCACAATCAGCACACATATATTGTATATTATGAACAGATTACATTTTCAGGCAAGTACAATGATTTCCAGTATGCTAGAACTTTTGAATTAATAGACGATCGAGATCTTGCGCTACATTTTTACAGACTAATTAATACTTTACTACGTTGTCTCTATTCTGACCAATATAAATTTTTTTTTGATAGAAAAAGTCGTTATCGTACAAGGTTTAAGATTCACTGGAATAAAAGCTTCACTCAATGGAGTTCTGAGTTGTGTATATCAAGTCCGGTTGAAAATCGAGCCTCCGTTCGGAGTAAGATCCTGCACCACGTCTTATATGGTCAGACTTTTAAAAAATTGCTCGACTACACATTATTCCACTTTATCAACTTACAAACCAGAAGATGTGTAGGCTCTCCGATATTCGGAAGTCGAAGCATTGTCTATACTTGAGGCTACAAGTGGTTTTCTAGAATATGTTTGACATGTGCAAAGCCAGCAGATGAAAGCATGCACAAGGATCTGTAGCATTCAAAATCCGGGTCAAATGAAAAATGGGGTGCAGTGGTCATCATTGATCCTGTAGTGCCACCCCTTTTTCACAACACTTGACATGTGGAAGCTCGGCTTTCAAAGACGCTTATTTTGTGCAGTCTGTGTCTGATTTGAGATGATGGTCGAGCCTAACTGAATGATTAAGACATAATAAGTAGCTTTTCTCCACCTTAAAGTGCATGCAAATTCCTCTGCAATCGAGTCAGTGCAGAAGCTGTAATATAGCTTCCTATTCTCCACGATGTTATACGTATGCTTCATTGCACATTTGGAAAACACTGCAGTGAATTGGTACTGTAATGCTCTCTAGTATCTTTACAAAGACAACTGCCGACTCAGTCATACGTATTTTTGTGCATATTATCTATCAGAACATGCCCTTGCAACCCGCTCTAGGAGCACGGTCTTTCACGATGCTAATCGTAGGCTATCACATTTCGAATGGTCAATGTGCAGTATTTGTGAGTACGCCCTAGCACTCTTCTTCGTGCTTGCAGAGATGAACCAGATGTGACGCATTTGAAAGATGGCATGAAAGTCCTGGCTTAAAAACTGATTATACTACAATAAATCTTGTGATCTTTGTTACATTTTCTGGTATCGCCGACTACTATCCGCCTTTAAATGAGCATAGAAAGTACGTGGTCAAGACGATCGTGTGGCGAGGATTTGGTTACGACTAATGGCTCTATTTCACTCTGACGCTGTCGAGCAGACAAAATTTAATATTTCACTCATATAATTTGTATCATAATGGCCACTAAGTTTGTGCAGCTGGATTTCCTGAGTCAAATAGTAGGCGTGATCACACAATATCGGGCTCCACGCAGAGATACACTTGATGTGACTCTTTAGACCTCTGAAAGCGTCTCGACTGTACAAACAAAGCGAGCACAAGCACATAAGAATACTTTTACGGGGCAATAAGCTTTCTTTTGCAGAATTTGGCTGGCAAATTCTGCGACGCTGCGCTTCAGATAAACTCGTTCGGCATTACCCCGCTGAATGGTTTTGATAACTGCAGCTTATGGCTACAACGGTCACAGAAACTTGAATTTCTGATAATACTATCCCGTGCAAAGATATCTTGCGATACTGATGCTTGTATCAAATCGAGCGATACCATTATTTGACAGCGCCTTCCAATGCGTTTAGGTTGAGTTGGAAATTAGTCGGGCCCCATTGACATACTGTTTATGTACCGGAAACTGGTACAGAATAGTAATGCTACACTATGTTGCAAGAGTCAAAACTTCGTGTGAGTCAGCCGTTGAAAGTGTTTCTTGCCTTACCGTTAATAATATGGGATTGTCACAATCCATTTGGGCTACTGTATTTACTGCGGGGGTTGCTCTTGACTCTTTCACCAGCTGTTTCTCAAAATTTCTCTGCGTAGTCAAGACGCAGCTTTAGCGATAAGTGGCAAATGTAGACGTGACTTTAATATACCTGCTCGTTGTTATCCTCTTCCTCCGACCTTACCCGTCCTTTTATCTTCGTCGTGTCGCTCGTTCGCTTTTATACTGGTTACGAAACGACAGCGCCGATCCACTGTAACGGATGGTGCATGAAACTCCACCTTTCGACACTATATCTGCTAGAATCTGTAAGTTTCAGCGGTGAGATAATGACCAGATTTTTTTGTCACACGTCATGTGCGTCCACACTATCCGGCTTTGCGGGCGGATAAAGCGCAAGGCTCTCTTGCTCATGCATGTTCTAGTAGGTTAACAAAACAGAGAATATATCTCACTTTTATTTCTACCTGCTTCTGCTCAAGTGCAGTTTCTATCTTTAACAGTTTATTATATTAAACTAACGGATCGAATTGCTGATGCAGGCAAACCGCTGCATCTGCTGATATGGTCGACAGTAGCGAAAGGGCTACTAACCACATCCATGAAGAAAAGTCGGAGGTGCAGGCGGCATTGGTCAAGGTGCTCGCTATGCTCGGAGCTTGTCTGAACAGATGTGCAAGATAGAATTCTTGGAATACGGACAGGCGAGACGGCACCGAAAGGACTCCGCGGAGCCAAGCGTTTTTTGTTCGGGTTTGGTAGTTGGAGTAGCGATGAACCTCCAGGCTTTGGAGCGTAACCCTTTTTCCAAGAGATCTCCAATCTATCTCCTGCAACCTGCTTTGGTGCTCGGCGTCCTGCTCAGGTTGCCACAACTATGAAATGGGTCAGGCACATGAATTAGGGGTTCATGGGCAGCGTCTGCCGAACTAGCACTACCCAGGTAGCAGTATACAAAGCTATGGCTTTGTACACCCCGGGCGTAAAGATTAAGGGGTACCAGATAGTCAGCAAAGTAAGCTGGCTCTGAAGCCATTTGTGTCAAAGAGATTTATCATGGACTTGTAAGTGGAATTCTCGATGAGGAAAGGAGTTTGTACGACAAGTCAGCTTCTCTGAGGTGTGTATGGATCCTCGTGGCCTGAAGATATCAAGGTCAGTGTCCTCGGCCAGCACCTTGCGAGTACGGCGTAGAACTAGTACCGCCGCCAGGTGGAATGTTGGTGGTCGGAGAACCGAGCCTTCAGAGCATGCAATGCAAAGGTTACTTCATACCTTTTCCGTCAAGATTACAGCCGCCCACAGCATGAACTTGTTTGGTCACGGCGCCAAAGGCTGTACATCGGAGCTGGACAGATCATTGTCTGTTTCTGACAGCCGTAAGCGATGCTTGCGGAGGTGCTGACAAAAAAAATTTATTTACACTTTCTACTATGCGAATTCATCAGTGAGGATGATGATGTTGTCTCGGCTGGACATCCATCGTATGGATCATCTGCAGCAAGCGGAAGGTTTTGGCATGTTTGCACAGTCTACGGAGATCGAGGCGCGCACATAACATTTTGGTCGCGATGTGGTGAATGCTGTAGACCCAAGTAAAACCTCCAAGAGCAAAGAAAGAATGGAACATTAGGGTATAAAAATGTGCTATCGATGTGGTAAATTGGGTCACCTGAAGGCTAAATGTCCTGACCGAAAGAAGCAAATTTAACAAGAAGAAACTTTACCCTTTCATTTGGCCGCCGTGGAGCAAAATCAAAGAGCTATTGGATCCTCGATAGTGGATCAAGTCGACATCTGGTGAATGAACAAAATTTGTTGAAAGACCCTGTTGACTTCAACAGCGAATATCTGACGGCCACTTCGGATCACGAAGACAGGAAGTGTGGTGATCACGGTCAAGGCACTAGATGTTCGGAAAACCGTTCGGCTTCTCGATGTTCAGTACGCTGAAAATCGAAATCGAAAAATTATCTTATGGTAAGCTCGAACAAAAGGGGTTTGTACTCGACCATCTCGAATGGAGGCGTGCCTTGGTTTCCTGCACAGGAGGCATGGCTGTCATGGATGCTGATTGTGGGAACAACGTGCTTTTCGTCAAAGTATACGATGAGAAATTTCGTGGATGTTCAGCTACTATGGATGTCATTATGGCAGTGCTAGCCAAATCTGAACATGAATACGATTTGAATGTTCAGTGGGGCACATTGGCTGAAATTATTGACGTCAGGGTTATTTATGCTATGACAAGATTATCAAGATGGCCCGAGACCCTGCTTTCTGGTATCAAACTCACCGATACGAGGCGAGATCCCTGTTTGGCTTGCGCTCAAGGGAAACAAACCAAAACCGTTCAATCAAACAAAGTCACCGGCAAAAACTCGCCATTGATGTCATTGGAGGAGTAATTTACTTCTACATAAAGGGTCGGATGAGTCCGCGTGACCGTCTTGGCAATCGATACCTTGTCAAATTTATCGACCATCCGTCCAACCATTGCCGTTTTATCTACTAAATACGTACTGCCGTGAAGTTCAAATGTTTTCTGGCTGTTCGAGCGACAATTTAGTTGTCGAATTCACGTCTTACATAATGATAGAGATGGAGGATGTAACGGACTAAACCCGCTTAGTTGTTGGCGATGCGCAGGCGTGAGGAATTCGTAGAAGATAAGAAAGTGTATTATTAGATGGCTTCCTGCGAGAGCCAACCAATTCCTTCTACCCTGTGATTGGCTATAAAAGCCCTATAAACTACTAATGAAGTTGTCCTATAAATGTAAATGGCAAAAGCATGCAACTACCGTAAGATGCATAACCATGTAACAGGACTGCCTGTTACAGAGGATACAAGACACTAGACGTGTTCTGCAAAACAACTGAAGCTTTACATCAAGTGAGTGAAGCGAATATCCAGGCCAGCAATACTAAAGCTGAGCGTATGATCTGAACCATGATGAATATGGTGCGCAGCATGGTTTTTGCTAGTGGTTTACCTTTGAGTTTTTGGGGTGATGCTGCTGAGTATGCAGTGTACATCCTGAACAGGTGTCCTACTGAAGGTAACAGAATGCACGTGTCTCCAATTGAGATGCTCGCCAAAAGAACATCGATCTTGACGACATTGTGGTATTTGGCTTGACAGGCACAGTGCACAACTATTTAAAAAGAAGTCACTGGGCAACGTGGGAAGGCGGCAGTGATAATTGGAAAGAGCGATGAGATGAAGGGATATAGAGTCTATATTCCGAAGGAACGAATCGTGATGGTCACCCAGCATGTTCGGAACGTGGAAAGGTTAAATGAAAAAAGAAAACTCAGCTATCGAGGTTTTTGAAAGGAGATGTCGATCAGGAGGAGCTCGACGATATGGCTGAAACAAGGAAACGTGACCACGATATCGTCGACCAGAAGAAAAGCGCATTGACGCGTTCAAACAGGAAACAGAGTCTACCGTCTAGATGGACGCGTGATAGATACCTCATCCGGTCGAGTTGCAACGCTAAGACTGATACTGTTCAAGATAAGCAGATCCCAGATGTCTTCAATTGCGTGTGTGAGTTAGACCCGAAGAAGTACGGTGAAGAAATGATGAACCAAGGAAAGCATAAATGGATGACAGCTGTATCCTAAGAGTTAAAGGCTTTGGAAGAAAACGGTGCGTAGGAGGTGGTGAAACCACCTACCGATTCACATGTTTTGCACAACGACTGGGTTTCAAGACTAATACAGTGCACGCCAATTGGTTAGCCGCAATTCGTTTTTTTTTGTTTTTTGCGCGATCCAAGGCAATTTCGACAATTCTGAAAAGACCACTATATTGGTGAGCTCTTGGCAAATGTCGTAGTGGTATTGCTTGTTTCATATTTAGCTTTCTCTTCTCAATAAACAACAAAAACCTATAACACACACCGAAAAAATGCGCCAATTGGCTAGCCACTCTAAATGAAATCGTTGATTGCGTTATGAACTCTACACTGTTGCTGCTCGCTAAAACTTCGTTTTAGCTCCCTTGCGTTCTACAACTTCAAAGCACCGGTCTGGCATTGAGTCAACCAGCTTTTTGAGGTAGTCCAGGCCGATATTCTTCCACTCGCTCAAAATTACCGATTTCAAGTCGTTCTTGCTCATAAAATGACGCCCGTCGCGATACACAGCACGCGTTAGTACTCCACAGAGACTCTCGATCGGATTCAAGTCTGGAGACAGCTCTGGATGCTCTACAACGGTCACTCCCTTCTCGTTCAGAAAGACTATCGTATCCCGAGCTCGATGGCACGATGCTCCATCTTGCTGAAATTGCATCTTCTCCACATGGTGTTGGTGGGCAAAAGACATGCGTTCATTTCCAAGCGATTCACAGTAGGTTTCCGAGTTCTGGTGCCTCGAGGCGAACGCCAAATCTCCCAAGCCGCGTGACGAGAAGCAGCCCCACACCATCACTGAATCGCCACCACTGTGTCGGCTAAAAAAAACCTTGTTTCTCGTCGCGCAGGTGATGCCAATACTTCTGGAGTCCGTACGGGCCGTCTAGGCGGGATTTCTTCTCATCAGAGACGATGATAGAGCTCCAATCGGTTTGTTATTTTAGCATGGTTTTCGCCCATTCGATGCGCTTTTTTTTTCTCAGGGGTCATCTTTGGCGTGTGGTTGCGCTTAACGTACTCGAATGATCATTGTTCTGGAGCTCTCGCTGAGTGGTACATACAATAGCGTCGAGCTGTAGAGACTTTTGAAGCGTCTTGGCGCAGCTGCCAGTCTTCCTCGACTCGCCAAACCGGCTACGACGCCCGCGCTCGGTCAGTGCTCGGTCTCTCCCAGGCTTGTAGCGCGTTCCATATGCGTCTGGATCGCGCAGGAAGTTGCTCAGAACCTTCGCTGACCTTTTCATGCGTCTCGCGATCTCTTGGTGACTCATGCTCACGCTCGAAAACGCAAGAATTTTGCCTCGTTCGACGTCCGAGAGAGGTTTGCCATTTCTCATTATGGTGAGGAGCGAGAAAAAAGAAATGGGCAACATGATGGGTATGAAAAGGTAGCTCCGATCATGTGGATTCGATTACGGTATTCAGAAATGGCGTAATCACTATTGCCTTTTCGTGATTACGAATCATGCACAGTGCGGCTAACCAATTGGCGTATTTTTTCGGTGTAATTTTTAAGGTTTTATTGTTTATTGAAAAACAAAAGCTAAGTGTGAAACAAGTAATACCACCAAGGCATTTAACGAAGCATCACCAATGCAGTGGGCTTTTTAAACTTGTTGAAAGTCCCTTAAATCGCACAAAAAACAAAAGAAACGAAGCGCGGCTAACGATTTGGCGCGCACTGTACAGATGCGAATGGTGACGTCGAACGATACAAGGCTAGAATCGTCGCATGCGGGAACGAACAACTTTTCGGTTTCGATTACACTGAAATTTTCTTCAGTGATGGAGATTAGTACACTCAAGGTGATAGTGGTTTTGTCACGACAATGTGACGTGCCAGCACGTCATGGAGATGTGCCGAATGCATATGTAAAAGCAAAACGGTACCGCATTTGGACGTTCACATGAAGGTTCCAAAAGGGATGAAGATTGATGAGATGGATCTGAAGAGACATGGTGTGAAGGACTCAAGTAAGCTGGCGTTACTGCTGAAGAAATCATGGTATGGTTTGATTCAGGCTGGTAGACTTTAGAGAAAGCTTTTGTACTCGAGATTGTACGAGGCCGGATTTACGCAATGCACGACGCACATGTGTCTATACTTCAAGAAGGACAAAGACGAGCTCATAACAGCAGTAGTGTATGTGGACGACCTGTTTGTCACAGGAACATCGATGGATGCACTGGACAAGTTTTTCAAAGAGATGTCAGCACTTGAAATTAAGGATTTGGGAGCGGTGAGTAAGTTTATTGGTCTTCAATTTTCGCTGGATGAGAAAGTTGGATACGTTTTGGACCAAGAAGTGTCCATCAATTTACTTCTCAAAGAGAATGGACTGGGGACGGCAAACGGAGTACGAGCTCCAATTTTTGAAGAGTGCAATAACTACAAATCCCAAGAACCAGAATACCTACCTCTAAAGGCCCTGAATGGCAATGCAAGCGTCAAGGAGTTTCATTCTCTGGTGGGCAGGCTACTTTGGTTCGCCCGCTGTACGAGACCGGATATTGCTTTGCGATAGACAGGTCGACTCGAAAAACGCTCTAGCCTACTATGGACGACTGGAAGATGGGGAAGCGTATCTCAAGGTACTTGGAGGGGACCAAGATGTCAAAGTTGCAGATAGGTGGCGTTGTAGTATCGCCTGATGATGTCAATATCGGAAGCTGGAGCGACACTGATTTCGCAACAAGTCTGAACGTAAGTCTGTGTCGAGATGTGTGGTGATGGTAGATGGTAATGTGGTTTTGTGGTCGTAACAAAACAGACAATATATTTTACTTTTACTTCTACCTGCTTCTGCTCAAGTGCAGTTCCTACTTTTAACAATCTCCATTTTGGTCAATCAACCAAGCCCGGGCGAATGCGTTGGGCCTATTCAAAGTTTTGGATCATCTATATGAAATTTGTAGTGAGGATGCATTCTACGGTGAAAGCAAATGACACTGTTTAGGATAGAGAAAGGAGTGGCATCACGTAACTAAGGGACAGTCCTTGCAGGATGTGATGTATCACTTCCGGGTTGTGCAATAACAATTAAATTTTGCAAGGAGAATTCGAGCCCGACCATAATAGCGTTCAGATGGAACTAGACTGACGGTTTTGTGACCATCACCAAAGCCTCCGAAAATTTCCATCAATGTAAACCACTCATTCAACAATTGCGCTCTCGACACCAATAAGCTAGGTGACGATACACTTTTAATCAGCAAGAAATTGTTTCAAACGAACTGCTTTGAGGAACCGAGTGCTTGATAATGCGTGGTATTTGAATCGATATTACACGCTCATCGATCGTCGTATGTATTCTGGCTGATGCAAAAGATCGAAAAAAATTGATCGTTCCTTGGTTTTCCGTCAGTCTAATTCTCCTCTTCAGCATCTACAGAACTGCTCAAGTTCCATCCTGATTGTTTGAAGATATTGGCAAGCATAACTAGAAAGAATACTCGATTGAGGTCAGTGATTGCGGTTTGATAACTGAAATGCTCGCAAATGATGCTTCGAGAAAAGAGTGTCACTATATCTCTTCCATAATTTCACTCGAAACAAAACTCGGAAAGTTCACAGTAAACACTCCGTCGAATCATTGCAGTTGGTGTATTCAACTTCTTATCCGTTACCATGCTTTCACTTGGCGAGCTGTTCAGCATCTATCGCTTGCTTTCGTTGCTCAGTACTTGCCATGTTCCGCAACATGGTGGCATCTTAAGGGTTCGTATTCGTCTCTATCATGGATGGTTAGTCCTTTCAAACTATTGATGGTTGTAAATCGTCCAGAGATTAAATTGGAAATTAAATATATATTTATAGATACTTAGTTCACCATTAGCTAATCTAAGCCTATACCGCAATTTTTCCATAACGTATCCTATGCCGTTTGTAACACCATGACTTACTTTGATGTTCCACGTAAGCAACGTTCTGATGATCTCAGAACGTTCTTTCGGGATGGTGTACATTTGAAAACATACATGACTAATCTTGAACTTCAACACTCCCCCTCAATTCCGAATCCATGATGTTTGCGGCTTGTAGTAAGATCTGAAGTTGAGCTGTCGGAATTGGTTTCGTAAGATAATCAACAATTTGTTTTTGTGCTGGTACATAAATTATTCTGATGCTTCCTATTTGATATGCTGTCGGAATTGGTTTCGTAAGATAATCAACAATTTGTTTTTGTGCTGGTACATAAATTATTCTGATGCTTCCTATTTGATATGCTGTCGGAATTGGTTTCGTAAGATAATCAACAATTTGTTTTTGTTCTGGTACATAAATTATTCTGATGCTTCCTATTTGATATGCTGTCGGAATTGGTTTCGTAAGATAATCAACAATTTGTTTTTGTGCTGGTACATAAATTATTCTGATGCTTCCTATTTGATATGCTGTCGAATGAAGTGATGCCGAATATAAATATGCTTCGCTCTGATGTTATATCCATTATTTTCTGCCATCGCTATCCCACTTTGATTATCCACGTAAATCTTCACTTCTTCTCCAATCTGCATTTGGCGAGAAACACTAAAAGTGATGGCGAAGCTAACGAAATAAATCTACTGAACGAGTGTGACCCACACATTTCGAGGCTTTCACGAAAACCTCACAATTGTCTCTTAGAACTAGTCTTTTGGGCAATGGGGATTGAAGATTTTGTATTGGTCAAAATGACGTCGTCCTCAATATAGAGCCTCAACTACAATTTATCGAAGCCGGTAATGGTGCTGAAAGACTTAGCTGAGATAAGCAGGTCATCTATATATAATGCGATGAATGCAGTTTCGCTTTGATCTTTCTGGATAAAGATGCAGGATTAGGAAATATTTTGATTGAATTTAAAATGTTTGACTAAGATGTTGGATATTGTGTTAAAGCATACTGCTGATGGTAACTTTATGACATAAATAATTTCTGCAATTTGCATACTTGTCCAGGTTTGGTATTGATTCCCTGTGAAGGCTACATTAAAAATCCTCTTGAATAAAGCCATGTAAGAATGCTGTATTCACGTCGTAGTTATGTATCTTCAATTTGAATTAGCAGCTAAGTGCTAAGAAAAGTCCAATGGAATTCATGTTTGCTACAGGCGAGTATGTGTCTTTAGAATCAACTCCCGGGACTTGGTTGAAACCTTGAGCACCAAGTCAAGTTTTGTACCGTTGTATTTCTTACTTCTCAATGTGTTTGATGCTGAATACCCATTTACACCCAATATTATTGTGATCCGTCGGTCACTCTACTAGCTTCCAGATTCCCAATGTTAAGTAAGGATTTGAGCTCTGCTTGAATTGCATTTTTCAAATGACTACTTCCAAAGCTATTAACGGCCTCATTGTAAGTTGATGGAACTTCAAGAGCTGCATTTGCTTGTTCATATTTGATTCTGAGTCTTTTCGAACTGTTAGGCTGCGTGTCAGTCTTTTTCAGAATATGGAATTACAGCAATCGAGTGATTGTTCGGTAGTCGATTTGTGCCAAAACCTTCCACATCGTCGTATCTCCCCCATGGTACAACATGTCAATTGTGTGGAGCAACCAAAGTTTGTTGAACGTTATGCACCTCTTTAATGAAATAATCATAGATTTCTATTTTATGTCCGGTCCCCACTTGGTATTCATCATCACCACTTTGGGTAGTGGGAGAAATGTGGTAATTTTCATCTACATCCATATTATGATTACTGTTTTTCTTTTGTAGTGTATGGTCTATATCTACACCGCTGTCATCTTGCTAAAAGTATTCTTGTGATGAGTTTTTTATAGTTGTCATAGTTGATTTGAATGAATTCGACATTGTTCTCTTCTGAAGTTGAATTGTCCTTGAGATCCCACTTTTGATGTATTACCTCTTATAAGCACGGTTTCCTTTGACACTTCCCGCATAACCCACGAATATAACTGGAAATGCTTTGCTCTTCAATTTGGATCGCTTGGACTTGTTCAAATAGGTGTAACCAGTCGAACCAAATGCTCTATAATGAGCAATATCGGGTTCCTTGTTAGAAATAACTACAAATGTTTTTTGTCTCTTCGGAGATGATTCGGTAGTCGATTGGTTATGTAAGTTGCTGTGTTCAAAGCTTCAGTCCAACATTTCTTATCCACATTCTTGTACTTCAACATCGACCTTGCTCTTTTCATGCGTATTTTCATCCGTTCAACAAGACCATTTTGCTGTGGCGAATATGCAGTTTTTTTTGGTGAAGTAATCCATGTGAACGACGATATTCTTTTGCGAGTTTCTGTTGACATATTCCTTCCCATTGTCTGTTTGGATACATTTGACTTTCTTTTCTAGCTGTAGTTTCATCATAGACTTGTGTTCTAGAAGACTTCTTCTCAATGAAATCAAGACTTGTAATAATCGGGGATCATTATTGAGTGTTAGTGCATATCTCGATCCACCAACATAGGTTGTATTTATACGTCCCATAATGTCGCTGTGGATCAATTCGAGAACATCATTTGTTTTTGGTTCTTTCATTTTTCGTTTCGTATAACCATTGACTGAAAACGTCTTTTAACATACCGAGTTCATATGCCATCATCATACTTTCCCAATTTGGTTTCGTTTTTCATTTTCATACCAGTCACACATCCTTCAATTGTTTGATCTTTTCTTTCGGTCATCGTCCTAAATGCGCATGCAATTTAAGATTTGCTTTGGAAAATAATGTTGCCTTAAGGATTTACATTTTTCTGTCATTGAAACGCGAACTATCCAGTTCTCCGTTGTTTCAATTTCGCATCATTTCTCTCCAAATATAACTCAAAGTCTTCTCGAAACTACCGTATTCGTCTTGGAGCTGCCCCCCATTTTTCGTTGTGAAGCTGGACCCCTTTTGGTTTTTGTATGGAGAATAATAACAAAGAGCTTAAAGTAGCATCGTTTTGGAGCTGGACCCCCCACCCGCATTTTTGTCCAATAAGAATCGAGACGAGTGGACACAGCCATCAATGTGGAATGGTAGGTGTTGACGTGAGTGAAGCGAAATTTATTTTTGACCAATCACGGGAACCTAAATCACTTTCTTGTTCACCATGGAATTGGACCCCTTTGAAAACATTCTAAGGTTTTCAGCACCACAACGAATACGGTAGTACCGGAATAGATAGATGGCGTCTCTCCAAATTTGGCACGTACAACACATCATGTACTGCAACAGCTTCACCAGTCTCTGAAATAATTGGAACAGTGCCAATGGCATTTGCCTCAAGTGTTCCTGCATTAGCTATAAAAATACTGATTGGATGTTTTATTCGCCGTAGATTTGAAAAATGTGTCCCTTTTGAAAGTCATATGGCTACTTGCCCACTATTCAAGAGCCAATTCACCGAGACTTTCGCTTCTGTTGCCATAAATGCTTGACCACTTTCGTTTGGCATAACATTACGTACATCGTTTTTGCTGTTTTGTTGCTTCTGTCGACATTCGCTCTCTTTATGTCCAATTTTGTTGCGAAATTACATCGCCCTTTGTAACCGTTAGTTATTATTTATTATAAGATTCCACGTTCAGAAATCGGAGAAACATCTAGAAAGTGAAATTACAGAAATTTCTGAGATGATTAGGAACGATAAACACTCAAGGCATGCAGGCCCCATTCTAGCCGCTGGAATAATTTTTTCACAGACTATTTGATTTTGAATTTAGTCGAATAAATTTAGATAGTGTTTGTGATCGACGAGACCAGTTGCAAAGAAAGACTTCGAAGTATATGTGATAGAGATTTGCCACCTGACAAAGCTCTTAGTATCTCAAAGTCAGAAGTAGTAATGTAGAAGATGCAAGCTTTCGATAATTAGCAGTAAGGTAGACGAATTTCTTATGGATTTTTGCGCTAAATATTTACCAGTCTCTTCTCATCACTTTCACTTTTTTTAATAGGTGTGAATATATCTTAGATGAAGAGATGAATACCGTTAAATAGTGGGGACTTTGAGACTATTGAAGAAGATTGAGATTCTATTCTGCACACTCCTTCGAAAACAAATTGTCATCTTCGTTTATTGTAGTCAACTGGCTTTCTACTGTCGGAGCATACCGCCCCCATTCACTGCTTCATTGCTGTGAAATGCCGACATCTGTTCATTGCTTTGATCGATTTTCTTTCGATAAAGGTGCCATACTTGAGTTTCCATAAATTGAAAATGACTTGATCGTAACCTTCTTTGGATCCAATAATGCGGCTCGCAATACATACACCTCTTTATAACTATCTTGTTCAGCAAAACAAAGTAAGAAGAAGATTTTTATACTTTTATTTTGATGCATACACAGCCCTGGAATCTCCGCAGGCTGCTATCCGTGTACCAAAGCAGTCTAGCCATTGATCTGAAATCTATCAAAATTTTCACTTGGGTGTCATGTAGTGGAAGACTTTGAGCATACACTCCAGCGTCAAATGCCAATGTAGCCTGGGTACGTTTGTTTAAAAAGAGTAGGGTTTAATTGCCGCTTGATTAGCAACCATCAATACGCTTCCGGTTTTTGATTTGCTTTTTGATTGTCACGATGCAGATTAGTAGTGAATCGATTAGTCTGCAACTCGGAAGTTGAGGTAGAGGTAATAGAAGTCTTAAGTAGTAACCGAAATCAATCTGAGCACTTTTTCAATGACGGTAGTGGGACAAAATCTAATGCAAAATCAGTTAACTTAACGTTGAATAAGGGTGTAAATTCAACTAAAAACGGCAAGAATACAACGATTCCTACTTCTTTTATAGCCGTCGTTTAAAAATTTGGTTGCACGTGATGCTACTTCTTTACGTAGAAGGCTCTCTTTCGCTCTGAATAAATTTGTATTTATCATATTTGATAATGCTTATAGTTGAGTCGAACACCCTTGATAAACTTCTCAGTAGTACTAATAGCATTTCTACTCCTGTGATCAGACCTTTAATAGCAGCCATTCATCACCAGTTACTCTAATTTCATTAAGTGGTCGATCAACTTGTTACCCTTTCCATTTTGAAACCAGAATTTCTCTTCTCAATGATATCCTATTATAGAAAATATTTCCAACAAAAAATTAACTTGAGAAATTCCCATTGAAGCTTTGCCGAGGCTGCTGGTCGAATCGAATTCTGGGTTTGTGGGCTAACACACGTTGCTAGTATTGCATATGCCTCTATATTGTTACCGTTACATTCAAAAATTACTATGCATGGTCTTCTGGTGGCAGCGTACACTTATCGATATGGCCGAGATGAAATTTCGTTGCGAATTTCATTTTGCTATTACACTCTCAGAAGAAATAGTTATCTCATGCAGTATGTCGTTATCGATTCTGTTTGTCGTCATTGGGCTCATAACATGTAAATCGTGCAAAGTTTAAATTGGAAGGAAATATATTTGTAGGTCGTAAGTTCACCAATAGCTAATTCAAGCATATCATGCAATTTTTTCATAACGCATCCTATACTATTTTCATCACCATGAGTTACGTTGATGTTCCACGTTAGCAACGTTCTGATGCTCCTAAAGTATTCTCAGGGGATGATGTACATGTTGGTAACATTTCTTGACGAAAGCCTGCAATCAGAAGAGTCGGATAAGATCAGAACATTAGTTGCGCGGAAAAGTGAGATAAGAAATATGTTTTTAATGGTATGGAGTAGCGATATCAGAATTTGGTAAAGGCTTAGAATATCTAATTGAGAACTAAGGACCTATAAATATTGTAACTTTCCAGTTTGAATACAACAACATTCAGGACTAGTCTTTAACTTTAAAAATTGTCGATGACAGCTTACCGTTCGAATACTAATAACCTTGACATTTTCGATTCATCTCACCGAAATCCTTATCTACTGGGCCCTCTCTTCCAATTTTCATCGTGATTTTTGGTCATTGATATTAAAGGTAATCAACCTCTCACTGCGAACTCATTTTCATCACTGCGAGAGCAATCGTTGCAATTTTTCATCTGCAGCAGCACAAGGTCTCTCTAGCACAGAGAGACAGTTATTTTTTGGTATCTTTTCAATTTATGATGCCAATGTTTTTCGTGTTAATTCACGTTAGAATCTCTGCTAAGCCGCATCGTATCATTTTTGCAGGCATAAGGCGAATCTTTTCGATTAAAAAGACCAATAGCCGCCTACGCACAGCATTTGAAGCTAGACATTATCAGTTTCCTTTTCCTGAATTCTATAAATTCATTGACTAAGAGACAAAATTCCAAGTACTTTGATGGAATCAGCCATTTTTGATTCGCTTGGATTTTTCTAAATCCTGCTCTTGGCGCCAAAACCAATAATCCTGAATCAAGAGCACGCCCAGATCGGCACTATTCACTGGTGCCGGAGATCCAACCTTAGCTATGGGATAGAGCGAGCCGACCGTGAAGGTGGTGACTTGATTTAATTTCTCTTGATATGGATACTGGTTTAAGCCCTCACCAAACGCAAATTCGAAAACTTGATTTTTACTCGCCTTATGGCAATGCTCAGGTGGTATCCACACAGCAAAGTGCTCATGATAGGATAAAGTGGCAAGTTACAAACAATTGAAAATGTAATAAAATAATTTGACTCGCTAATAGTGACGCCCGGAAAAGACGAAAAGGACAGCTGTAAAATCATTTACAGCAAGGAGTTGTAGCCTAACACGATATTGAGGATATAGCTTGAGTTGAGTGGTGAATCCGTCGCAGTTCCACGCGTTCAAAATCCTCATATTCTCCAAGCAATATTTTTAACCTTTCGGTTGATTGTATTCCATTTGTCGCTCCCAGTGACTTTCTTTTACTATTTCTGTTTTAAAGACCAATAAGGCCGTACGTAGTAAACGGAACTACGGCCACATTCCAGATTAATACGGCCACAGTCCAAACTACTGTACATAGTGTTGTTGTAAAATTGGAAAGTGAATAAATTTGTAGGTCCTTAGTTCTCAATTAGATCATCTAAGCTTATACCGAATTCTTATATCGCTACTCAATACAATTAGTAACATATTTCTTCTCTCATCTTTCCGCGCAATTAACGTTCTGAACTTATCCGAATGTTGTGATCTTATCCGAATGTTCTTTGTGTAATTTTACCAACTATCAGTAACATTACTTACTGCAGGCTTTCTTCAGCACAGACCACCCTGAAAGTGCTTTTCCAGACTTGCTTGAGGAAGTACCAGAAAGTTTCAGCAACTTCCCTCGATAACAGAAAAAGGCTTTTGTGCTCGAACTTCAAGAGTTATCTCAGGTATTTTCTGTGGTTATATGCTTTCTCTGTATTACATCATATGTATTGTTGTTTTCAACTAGCGAACACCACAAGCTGCCAAAGAGCCGAAAGTTACCTGGACAAAAGGAAGACCCAGCGGTACGCGTAGCTCCAATCTGAAACGACAAGACCCTTCTCAATTTGAGTTTGTGAAGAACACTTTCAAGGAAGAAGAAGTTGCCAGCGTGCGGAGCTTGATGACAAAGCGGACACCATCGTTCCTCTAGCGCGTGTCCTTTCAATGCCCAAGGTCGAACCTAATACTTGAACGTAACGTAAGACAACTATTTCCCAGCAAAAACTATCATTTCAATTACTCTATCTATCAAACCGTTACCTCAGTTTGTACCCTTAGCCGTGACTTAGAAATAACTGATCATGATCAATCTGTGATCTTAAAAGATGACAGTAATTTTGGACTGTGGCCGTAGTAGTTTGGACTGTGGCCTTAGCTTAGCGGCTACCTTTTGTTTTACATTTGCTCTGGCACTCTAACCCCAACTTCCCAAACTCCGGAGTCAATAAAGCTTGCCCTTTCCATCATTGGCATCATTTTCACAGCTTTGCATCGAATTGCAGACGAGAGCATCTTGTGAAGTATCTGCAATCGCATCCCATATAACATACTATTTCCTTCCTTTTTATAATAGCTTTCACTAACTAATCTTTTTTCCCCATTAAATTACTATAAATATCGGGGATATTGATTTTGTTATAGAAAGCCTGCAGTGAGTATTTTCACTTACAGTCGGTGACGTTATACTGAGAGCATTCGGATAAAATCGCAACATTCGGATAAGATCAGAACGTGAATTGCACGGAAAGGTGAGGTGAGAAATATGTTACTCATGGTACGGAATAGCGATATAAGAATTCGGTATAGGTTGAGATAATCTATTTGAGAATTAAGGCCCTACAAATACATTCACTTTCCAATTTACGAACAACAACGGATTTCTCATCATCGTTTACGAGCATTTTTGGATTTATATGAAATGGTCCCCATCAGTATCAAACTCCGCGAAATCCATTGGTACAATACCTCTTTTGATCTATATTAGGGTTTCTCAACGGTGTTTACTCTGAATTCGCATTTTGATTAATACTTTATTCGTAATAATGTTATCTCGGAAGGTTTTCTTACCAAATTCTCCGATATCTTACAAGAATGCACCCATGGATCGTATTGTTTATTGACGTTCATGATTTTATCCATTGAACCCATTACCTTACCGTTTCATCGTGACCCATCGCTTTTCTCGCTATGCTTTTCGGCTCCACAATCGTTTATTTTCACAACATCGTTGCTTTTGCAACCTTTCACCTTCGTCAACCGTAAGTGACAGACAATTCCACACTGAATGTTCGTATCACACAATAAAAACTCAAAATATTTTTATGGATTGTATGAATCGGGCATCCTAGCTTTATATTTTCTCCTTTCGGTTTTAACAAACATGCTTTGTTATGTTGTCAATTAAAAAGTAAATTTAGCTGTAGGTCCTAAGTATTCAATGGGATAATCTGAGCCTATATCCTATTCTCTTTATCGACACTCTATATCATTAGCAACATATTCCTTTTCTTACCTTTTCACCCAAATAATCGATTGATCTTTTTCGAATGTTCTCAGTGTATTGTTACAAACTATAAATAACATTGCTTACTGTACGTTTTCTGAATAATATAAGCCCTTCGTAATGTGCCTGCCAGCTTGCTTCGATGTTTGGACGGAAAGTAAACTTTGAGTTTGAAATGGCAAATATCCGACTAAAGTGACCGGAAAAAACTGGATAAATGACTTTTGAGAAGCAAGAGAGCCTCAAAATAAGTATCTGTCAGAAATTAATAGGAACAAATGGAAAGTCAGGGTGAACTGTTGTTTTAAAATTGGAAAGTGAATATATTTGTAGGTCCTTAGTTCTCAATTACATATTCTAATCCTATACCAAATTCTTATATCGCTACTTCATACCATAACAAACATATTTCCTGTCTCACCTTTCCGTACAACTAATCTTCTGATCTTATCCGACTCTTTTGATCTTTTTCAATTCTTCTGACCTTATCCGACTCTTCTGATTGCACGCTTTCTTCAACACTCCCCCTCGAAACACAAATCTTGATATTTGCCAAATGAACCAAATCCTGAAATTGTGCTGTCGAAATAGGCTTCGTCAAGAAATGGGCTATTTGATTTTTGGAGTCGATATACTCGATCACAATTTTTCCATCCTTTATATGATCACGAATGAAATGATAACGGATGTCAATATGTTTTGCTCTGCTTTGATATCCATCGTTTTTCGCGATTGCGATGGCATTTTGATCTGTTGAGGAATCTTTGCCTTCAGCTCACATAATAAGCTTTTCAACCATAAACTTTTCTGCATACACATTGATAGGGCGATATAATCTGCCTCGGCCGTACTAAGCGCTAAACTTTGCTGAATTTCTTATTTGAAAATAACTGGGGCACCGTTCATCCTAACCATGATTCCAGATACATATCTTCTCGATTCCTTGTTATTCGCCCAATTTGCGTTACTGTATGCCCAAAAAAATAAATCTTGGTCACTGCCAATGTAAGTTATTCCCATGTCGCTAGTTGACTTCAAGTAACGCAGGACCCTTATCACTGCCTTCCATTGCTCTTCACTAGGCCGTTTCGAATCTCCACTTAGTTGGCCAACTGAAAATACGATATCCGGTCTTGTTCCATTCGAAATACGGAAGAGTGAGCAAACCAAGGAGAGAGATAAGGTCAAAATTCTTTCATCGTCTTTTTCGATTGTCGATAAGAGTTGGCCTTGAAAATTTGAGTTCCAAACGAGCTTGGCGTCCAATTGGTTGAACTTTTCGACCATTTTATTGATGCTTGATGTTTGACAGATTTTTATTCAACGTTGCTCTCGGTCATAATCGACATGAATGCCCAGCATAAATTTGGCTTTTACGCGATCTTTCAGCTTGAACTTTCTGGACAATTTGTCGAAAATCGCTTTTATCTCCTCCAATGCCTTTGCACCCATAACATGTCGTCGATATATAAGACGATATAAACCACCGAATTCTCTCGTTGACAAACAGGTATGTAGAAGTCTGTTCTGCAGTGTCGGAAACCCATTTCCGAAAACACGTCAGAGATTGTATTTAAACCATGTTGCTGCAGCTTGCTTTCAACCATATACGCTTCACTGCAGAAGACAAACGTCAAGATGCCCATTGAGAAATGCGGTGTCGACATCATATTGCTAAACATGAAATCCTTGGTGACAGCAAGCCGACAGGTAAACTCCAATGAAATTCATGTTTGCAACTGGCACATAAGTGTCCATATAATCCACTCCATATTTTTGTCGGTAGCCCAAAGCGATAAGTCTTGTCTTGTACTTTTCAACTTCACCAAATTCATTTCGCTTTATGGTGAAAACCCATTTTGTTCCCATAACCTTCATCTTTGGTGTCTTCGAAGTCAGTATCCAGGTCTTTTATTCCTGGAGTGCTGGAGCTGAAGTTGATTCGCCTTTTTCCATTCATCTGAATCCGGAGCCCGCATTGCCTCTTTTTACGTTCATAGAGGATCCAACGCTGCATTCGCCTGTTCTTGTTCAATGCGGAATTTTTTCTATGGTCGAGTTTCTTCTATGTCCACTGGAACAATGGCATCCGAAATTTCCTATGGCACGATTGAATGAGACGGGTCACTTTCGAGAATGTGATTGGGCCCAGATGGTGTGAATGTCGAAGAGCCAATACAACCATCCAATCTCCCCCTGGGAACAATCCCCGTAGCTGTATTGATATGCATGTTGACATCATCTTCACCTGCATGTGCACCCTGGTCGTCAAACTCTTCATCGATTT
This sequence comes from Albugo laibachii, assembly GCA_902706625.1. Taxonomy (NCBI): domain Eukaryota; phylum Oomycota; class Peronosporomycetes; order Albuginales; family Albuginaceae; genus Albugo; species Albugo laibachii. The sequence goes on from CACSLJ010000081.1 coordinate 31,560, forward strand.
CCATTGCATCATCGCCGTTTTGCTATCTTTCGAGAGGCATGTCCTCCTCCTCATAGTGCTGGTTTTTCATAGAATTCATTTTGTCCATGGGTGTCACCGCATACGACTTCAACATGTTTTGAGTGTTGAAGTTCTTGAAATTTAGCTGAACGCGTCATTTCCAGACGAAGGGTTTCCAAATTCCATACACGACACCCTTCAATATTTTCGAAATAGCCCATAAACATACATTTGTAAGCTTTTCTATCGAATTTGGATCGCTTGGATTTGTCGATATGTGCATAACCTTGAGCTCCAAACACTTTAAAGTGCGCGACGCTTGGCTTCTGACAGTAACATACTTCAAATGGGGTTTTGAATTAATTTGCTGCACAGGGTACTCTGTTTGTCACGTACACAGCTGTGTTCATAGCTTCCGCCCACCATTTTTCCTCCACTTGCATATGTGATAACATGCATCTCGCACGCTCCGTAAGTGCTCGATTCATCCGTTCTACAAGTACGTTCTGTTCTGGTGAATATGGAGCCGTGGTTTGATGTGTGATTCCGAAATTTTTGCATAAAATCGCAAATTTGTCGTTGATGTATTCCCCACCATTGTCCGAGCGCAAACATTCGATCCTTTCTCCCAACTGATTTTCGATAAGTGCTTTGAATTAGGTGAATTCACTGAAAACTTCACCCATGGTCTAATAAAATAGGCATGGATGAATCTTGAAAAATCCTCGATGAATGTGACCATGTATTTCGCGCCACCTTGAGACTTCACTCGCATCGGTCCAGTGACATCACTGTGAACCACTTCCAACAAGGCTTTTGTCTGCACCTTTCCATGTGCAGATGATCCAAATGGCTGAGCAGATGACTTTCCGTTCATGCACCCTTCGCAGATTTCGGACTCTTCACAAACCAGTGCTGATTTTGTCTTTATATTGAGCCCAACGACATAATTCTTCATATTCCTCATTCTCTTGGTCGAAATCTGATCAAAGCTTGCTTGCCAAATTGATTCATCTACTGGATCATCTACCGGAACGTCTTCATGTTGACCTGCTTTTCCACCGAAATGTGCGACTTCAAGTGTTTTGCATTCAAGCACGAAAAGCTTTCCAATACGTTGAATCTCCACAATGCTTCGATCGTCACTTTTGATTTCACACGTAAGATTCCGAAATACAAGTTGAAGTCCTTTTTCCGCCAGTGCAGAGACGGAAAGTAGCTTTTGATCAAGACCGGGACCGTACAAAACATCATCAATTCTCATATTTCGGTTATTCTTGAGTCGGGCAAAGATGTTCCCGACTCCTACTGCATCAACCTTGCTTCCATTGGCAACAGATATTGGCATCTTTTTCTTCAATGCTTGTAAGTCGGTAAATCCACTTTTGTTGGGACACATGTGGCTGCTTGCGCCACTGTCCAGAATCCAATTCCCTTGAGATTCTTGAAATGTGGTGAATGCATGGGCTTCCTCGCTGTCGGCCTTGTTACTTTTTTAACAATCCGCTTGTTTGTGCCCATACTTATTGCGCCGAAAACACTTCCCCACGAACTTCGCTGTATTTTTGTTCCCCACGAACTTTACTGTGTTCTTGTTCGGCCTATTTGCTCGACCTTTGCTTTGCCGCTTGTACTGCGCTTTAAGTGCCATGCCATGTTTTTCCTTAGCATTGATGCTTTCTGATTCGCGAAGAAGCATTTCCTTCGCTTGAAACATGTCCATCCTGGGACATTCTCCATGATCTTAATAATCCGGTCGAAATCTTCTGACATGCTTCCAAGTTGTACCACCAGCTGCTCATCCAAGTCGATGGACGCTCGAATTGCTTGCATTGACATGCATAATTTATCGAACCTCAAAAAATAATCCATAACGCTCTCGCCCTTCTTCATCTTGAACTCATGTAATTCCCGCTTCTTCTGAATCCTGTTATGCAAGGATCGCCTCAAGAAAAACATCTTTGAGATGTCCCATGCTTGAGCAGCACTACATGCTGATCTAACGGTAGACTGCAAGTTGGGGCTGCTCATGGTCAAAATGATCGCAAACGCCTTCATCTCATTGACCTTCCAATCCGCCACGTTGCTGTCATCATCGCTCGGGGTTTATACCGGATCGATGTGTTCCAGCAAACCCTTTCGCATCAGCTGCATTCGAGCGCTGAATTCCCAACTGAAATAATTGTCTCCTCTTAACATATCCATTTTAATAGAGTTCGAAGCTTGGAGAAACACAAGATTTGTGGCTATTAAGCTGTTGTTGTAAAATTGGAAAGTGAATATGTTTATAGGTCCTTAGTTTTCAATTAGATAATCTAAGCCTATACCAAATTCTTATATTGCTTCTTTATACCATTAGAAACATATTTTCTTATATTGCCTTTCCGCGCAACTAATGTTCTGATCATATCCGATTCTTCTCATCGCAGGCTTTCTTCTTCAACACACTCATTGTCCAGTGAGATACTAAACCCAATGATCATTATGGAAAAATGGGGATGCTGTACACACCAACATTAGCTCAAAGAAGAGGAGCGATTTAGTCGCTCGAGTCAGTCTTCCACTGCACTAGATTCACTTCACCATTTTTCCGCTACTTTCAACATAAATGGGCGTTTCGAGGGTACTTTTCCAGCAATTTTTTTGGCCCATTTCGTGACAAAAGTGGTATCCGAATTGGGTTCGGACGCAGCAAGGACACGATTGATCGTGTGGACCACTTGCTCTAAGCAAGGATCGTTGGATCGCATTCACCGATTGAGAACTCCATGGAGCGCAATCGGATGATAGAATGCAAATTGAAGAAGATTGTCTCCATTTGACGTAAATCCATTATGCTTTATTGCCTTGGGAACGTGGATATCTTCTTGAAGCAGTTTGTTCGGCTGGTTGGGATTTCTGCAGTCATTAGAGCGTCGAACAAGAAGTTTACACTTCACCCACATGAGTAGGACGATCGTCCTTTACGATTCTCGTGTGGTACTTCTTAAAAAAGTGAGCCGCTTCTATTGAACTAGCGAGGTCTTTTGTACCACGACCTGAGTTGGGACACTGTGGTATCGTTTTCCAAAGTCCGGATTGGTCGCGACATCAATTTTTGAATACTCCACAGTGATGGAGCTGAGTACCTCAAAGTAATTGCTTGTAGCCAGTCCTTTCAGTGATTTTGGAGGAGAATAATTTACTAGGCTCTTGAAGCTGTCAATCGAGCGATTTCGTTTAGTTCCCACTCGAACGGTTGTCCACGTAGCCGATTTTGGCCGTTTTTCTGGTTGAGAAACAGAATTTTTTGCTGATTTCTGTGTTTGGGGACATTTGAAGGAGGTTCTCGCTAGCCACTAACCGATTCATCTACATCCGAGGATGTCAGAGGACCGGATTGCTCTTCCGAAGAGGGTTCAGATTGGTAAACACTGCTTTAGGGTGCTTTCACGATATTTTTGTTGTGTTTTGGTTAGCTTGTTTTGCTTTTTCGGCACTTTTTGGCTGCTCCGGTTGCGTTGTAAACGGTGAGACTGGTTGATTTCTCGATTGTTGGCGCGATGTAGATATTTTCCCGATTAGCTGTAAGAAGTGTGGACTGCGCTGACCATCCTCAAACGATCAGCTGGTAACGGAGCCCCTTTTCCAAGAACAAGATAGTATCTTCCCTCGATAGACATCTGCTCGCATACTTTTCCAGATACAATCAGAGGGTTTGAACACGAAGTTGAGGGGAATTACACCTACATGTCGACATTGCAATCCCTTTTGAAGCCACCGCTTCACGAACGTTGTAATAGATGATTTTGCAACCCATGGTGCAAGGCAGATACAATGCTGGAGGCCGAAATTTCCGGTCCTAGCCCGAAAATGTCCAGAAAATATCATAAGGTAAACGACCAGTTTAGTGCACGATATTGGATCAGTTCGGAGATTTTATCAAGTAACGTAAATAAAACAAATCGGATATATCAGAAAACACCCTGTTAATGCCCTTTTAGCGGCTGTTTTTATCCACATCGTTGCAGCTTCAGAACATTGTTTTTCAAAGTTCTGCGAGTTGAAGAAAATCAGTCATATTTGGGCCCTTTTTACTTGATACCGGTTTAGTGCACGACTACTGGCCGGATGCTTCTGCAAGCATTTCTTTAGTAAGCAACCTGCCTGCGATGTCGATCGTTGTTCTACGCTTCTTCTGCTTGCGTACAGGCTCTGGAGAGAGAGTGAGGATCGCATTCTCGACTGTGGTGACCACATTGGGGCGGCGAACAAGCCAGGATGCAATACCAAAGTCGCCTTTCACTCCCCCAGCTTGATACTCACCGAGACGCTTGTGTAGTTGAACCAGAGAGAGAGGATAGAGTCCAGTACCCCGGAAGCCCTCGATTGCATTGCTAGATTGCTCAATGATGGCGCTACGGTATGCATAGCATGCAATCTCGATGGCTATCTGTTTGGACAGCGCTGGGTCCACCGTTTCATACATTTGAAGCTGTAGATGCTCGTGGACGATTGTTTTGAAAGGCTTGAACACGGCCACGTCAAGCGGCTGAAAGATGTGCGTCGCGTTTGCTGACAAGGCGATCATCAGGATACCATGTTCACAGCAGAAGTTCACCGACTCTGAAAAACAATAACCCATTGAAAGTTCTTTTGAGGAAGAATATAATGATAAAAAGGTTTTGCAGAACTTACCAATATTCACATGCTTCGAAGAGTTATCCAAGATCAAAATGACTGGCTTTTGAATCTCCTGGGCTTCCAGCACGGTAGAGAAGATCGCCAACCAGTCCTTGAAGATCGTGGCATTGCTAGATCCCTTTGGCGCACCTGTGACGCCCGCGCCGTCAATTGAGAGCGCTGCGACCTCTGTCTTGAGCAGGTAAACGCCAGGGAGGATGATGAGGAGAGGGACAGCGAAATTAGACGCACTAACGGTCACCACCACGGACATGTGGAAGCAGGGCTTAATCTCCTGCGTCCACACGTTCCTAGAGCCTTTGATGGCAACGACGGTGCGAGTCGTGGACTTCGGCGTAAACGAAGTCTCGTCCATGTTGAAGACCCGCGATAAGTCGATTCTATTCTCGATGAGCAGCTTGGCCATCGTGTTGAAAAGCACGTCGACCGAAGACTTCCCCACAGCGTTTCGCACTCTTCCGATGCTCTGCGCAGTGCGTTGTACGAGCACAGGGTGGCGACCAAGGAGGCGCGATTACCATCCAGACGTGAGTTGTGTCGACTGGCTGGCTCTCATGCGCTTCTGCAGCGCGTCGTAGATCATGGTGGCACGCTTCATGATCTCTATGCGGGCAACAGGTAGGCCCACGCGCTGCATGTCGGCAATCCACTCCACCAGGTGGCTCTCCAGATCCGTGAGATTGCAGGCTTCGTGTCGCGGCGCATCACTTCAATCAGGATCCCATTTTGCTGGTCCTTTGCCTTCTTGAACAGCGTACGTAGTGGAACAGACGGCGTCCGCGCGACCTCGGCGCACGGTTCGTCGTTGCGCACTCTCTCCAAAGCATCGACAACGTCTTGCCTCTCGTAGTGCCCGCGGCGCACCACCATCTGCTTTCTTCTTCTTGTTTCGTCTTTACTGGTAGAAAATGCCCCCCTCCAAAAAAAATCCCTCATTAAAACGATAAAATCACTTCGCACACAGCGAATCGTGCACTAAACCCGTTCAAAACTCATCTGCCAAATAAATTGCTTAAAATCGAAATATCCAGATTTTGTTGGATAGTAATCAGCATCGTGCAATGAAGTGATACCGTGCACAAAACTGGTCGTTTACCTTATTCTTTGTAGGAATATTGGTTACCGAGTATGGTCACTTTTTCGTGTGCCAATCGCTGACACACTTCGTCAGACGTCACGAGAAGCCGCAAATTACCCCCTGGTATTTCGCTAATTGGCCAATCGCACGCCGGGAAAAAAGCTCCTCAAGCACCGGATTGCCATGATCACGGACAAATGATTCCAGCAATTGAGTAGGAGGAATGCGAGCAAAAGCTTGTCCAGTTTCCAATACCAGTGAGATCTTCGCAGTCGGAATCGCAAATGTTTGAGCTGCCGTTAAATGAGAAGACAAAACTTCCCAGCTCGGACGTCTATTTGCGAATAGTTGCTCGATAGCGTGAAGATCTGCAGCTAGAGGTTTCGGCATTTCGGCTTTGAACATCGCCTTTTTGCGGGCTTTATCCTTGCGGATCTCTTCGTGCCCTTTCAAGACATCAGCTAAAGTAGGCCGAGGGGCGGTTTCACCCGAGTTGTTAATCGGTTTCGGTGGGGATGACGCGCCGCTGGCATCAATCTCCATTGCCACCGCTTGAGTGGCTGGAATAGACGTGGGAGAGAGAGGTGTCTCAATCTCCATGGCGGCAGCTCATTGGCTAGTTTCCACATCAGACCGAGAAGCACCGGAGGGACTAGGCGCCAACGGGGGTCCATTGTCCGCAGTCGACGTTGGAGAGCAAGGTGTCGCAATATCCATAGGGGACGATGATTGGCTGATTTGCACATGCAACTCTTCACCACCGGACGGACCCGATGGACACACGGGTCCATTTTCCGCAGTCTGTGTGCGTGTAGCCGACGTAAAAGCTGGTCACGTAGGACCAGTTTCGGAAGAGGAGACGATTGGTGGGCTGGAAAGGTCGATGGAAACCATCACCGACGACAGAAATTGTGGAGAGGTGAAGGGTGCGTTTTTTGCTGAACGGTCGTTTAGGTGTATTTGAGGCTCTAAAGAGCCGGCAAAAAGAGAAGCGGCTCCTTTGGCTCAGTTAAAGGTGTCTATATTACTAGAATTAGACTAATTGACTTCTCTAAATGCCTAGGCTAGTTTAAATAATAAATATAGATACAAATGTTTACAGGAAAATACCTTTCAGAGTTGATATTATGTCTTGCGGTTGACGTTCCTTTATTGGGGTACCTACTGCTCCTCAATAGGAGCCGGTGGCCAGCGTGAAATAAAATGTAAAATGGCCATCAGGTACCGTGACCCCAAAATGATGTTCGGTACACTAAGTTGAGTGTAGCCATCCAGCCGAATCTAGGATCATGGTTGCACTTGCCGTTGCCGTACCCGTAGCAAGGAAACTCGAGTGCGGAAAAAAGCACCAAACGAACCTTGCTTTGATAGTTGATCCAGCACCTTTGCCAGCTGAATACGATCGTCTTAGTCTTAACACTGCCGTCGAAAGTACCGAACGTGAGTACTAAACGTTGTGTAGATCACGGATAGTGCTGGAATTGTTGGAGTTGGGGATCAGTTATCAAACAATATGCGATTTCGATCGCTCCAGATGAAGTGCAGCGTCACTGCATGTAGTGCTAGCCACAAGTCGGACAAAATCTGCTGATACTCCTTCCACTCCGTCCGTACCGGAGGCACAATTGCGCATGCAATGTTCGTCCAACGCGGTCGGGAGGAAAAAACTTGATCCCATCTCGGGAGTAGTTCCAACCATAACTGAGCTGTGTGGTCACAATCGAAAAGGAGATGTTGATCTGATTCGACTGCTCCACACGGCGAAGGCTGAATGCACAATATAATGTTGGGTTGCATATCTTGCAAAACCCAGAACCGGAATCGAACTGGCAGCATCCGAAAGGCTAGACGAATTGTACATCTTCAAAAATCGGCAGAACACGCTTTCGAAGATGCATCGAAGTAGCTGTGAATGTCCGAACTCTTTCCGTATCTATAGCTTCGGATCGCTCCCGAGATGACCAATGTGTCAACAACGGATGAGTTTTGGTTGCTACAATAGGCTTCCAAACTATTCGTGATAGATGAAGCAGTGGAATCGCTGGAAAACAATACTGCTTTTCCTTGCTTGTCACTCCCACTGAAAACGGTCTTCCACATGAACTGGGTGATATCCAAGTGATAAGACCAGGAGTCGAGTGGATACGCTATAGTAGTTGGGTGACTTCATTGTATAGTCGTCCCAACAATCGTTCTTCAGCCATATCCGATGTATTAAGCTCTTCGTCATTGTAAAATTGGTCAATAAATTCTTCCTTCGTAAGCCATGTGTCGCAATCCCGGAAAAAATCTTGAAGGTTTCGGATCTTGAAAACTTGCGCTAACTATTTCCGAAACGTGCGATGGGGCTCATCCACCATGCCAAGATTGTATCAAACATTTTCTGCATTAGGATTTCGAGGAGCAACTTCATGATGCAGTACTCGTCGCAATGAAACCAAACTGGCTGTTTCATATAGTGCTGACGTCACTGCAACACAGTCAGATGTGAGATTGTAATGTTCCAATCAATCTGATGCCACATTTTGAATGCTTGTTTCCACCAAGAAGAGGTGCTTTCCCATTGTACCATTTTCCCATGTCGATGTGGTGCGATGGTAAATATGTCTAGCGGATTGTGTGGTCCAAAGGGAGGTTGGATAAGTTGTAATAATTCCGTCGAAGCAGTTGTCTAATTTGACGGTATAATGGTCGATGCATCGGATGCGAACTGCTGAAGGAAATGAATGCGTTGTTGCTTCAGACTTCCTTCCAAAAATGGAATTTATAGTCCACTATACTGTCGGCGAAGATATAAATATCCTTTGCTGATCAGGTGAACGTGTTTTGAATCTTTTTTTTGTTTCCGACCAAGCACAAACCGATTCAACATCGATTGCCACTGTCGAGTTGTCTCTGTTGGAATGTCCACGTGCATCGTGTAATGACACAGACGTGATAAAGTCATCGTTTGAGCAACGAGTAGTCGACCACGGACAGTACGTGCACGTCGAAACCAAATTCCAAACCCATCGTAGAAACGCTGGTCAATTTTAAGCACCTCTCAAAATAGATACAGTCCCTTTTTTAACATGAAGCAACCCCTTCGAATGCGCGTGCGACTGACGATCGGCCAGCAACGCCCGCTCCTTCAGCACCACGCGAACAACGACGCGCTAACGCTGCATGAACTCAGGCTGTGGGTGAAGAATGATTTGCCCTGCCCCGTGCACCTTCCGTGTCAAATTTGAGTCAGCTCTTGAAGTGGTTTCGCGCGCACCCAGAGCTGCTGCAACCCTGCAATGATGCAATGATGCAATGATGCAAACGTTCCTGCGTCCAAAATATCCTTGCTGCTTGACGCGCAGCTACTAGTTTGGATCGAGGATTGCGGTCAGCGGGGTATTTGTATTACTGGTCATTTAATTCGGCTCAAGGCGGAGCCATTGCGAGACGATCTGGTCACCGGCAGCGTGTCAGCGGCGATGCGTAGTCGCTTGCTCGAGCTCACATTTTCAAAGGGCTGGCTATACAACTTTCGACGTTGCCACAAACTCAAGTCACGGCGTACGCAAGGAGAAGCCGGCTCAGCTTGTGCTGTCTCAGTCTAAAAAGGGCGCGTAGCGCTGCGTGCACGCATTGTCGACTATGAAGCGAAAGATGTCTACAATCTCGACGAGACAGCGCTCTACTACTGTAAGCCGCCCACCAAAAACATCTCCACAGAGCCAATCTCAGGGAGGAATAGTGACAAGAAGCGTTTGACTGTCGCTGTGGCAGCAAACACCGATGGAACAGAGAAGCTCCCGTTGCTGTTCGTAGGATCTGCGGTCAAATCGCGCTACTTTGGGCGGCAGTCTGGCGAGTACCATGGAGTGCAATACAAGTGCACAAAAAAGGGCTGGATGACGCACGCTCTCTTTCAGGAGTGGTTGGATGAGCTCAATGAGCGCATGAAGAAATAAGGCCGTCATATCTTGCTGCTCTTGGACAACGCTTCTGCGCATTGCGCCGAGAAGCTTCTCAGCAACGTGGAGATCGAGATACTTCCACCGAACACCACATCGCTCCTGCATCCAATGGATGCAGGTGCCATCGCGTGTCTCAAGGCGTACTTCCACCGCAAACAGGGATGCCACGCTGTCTACTTGGCAGACAGCGTCATTGACGACGAAAGAGAAGAGCACGAAGGATATCTACAAAGTCGACGTCCTGCAGGCTATGCATTGGTGCCGTGATGCGTGGGAGTCTGTGATGCAGTCCACCATTGCGAATTGTTGGAAGCACACTGGTATTATACCAGAAGACCTGTACGAGCTCATTTAGGGCATTGCAAATGTGCGCCTCGAATCTACTTAATAAACACGTTCTTTTTTATCTTTGCCTTAACATTCACGCGAGTCAATAACCTTCAACACTTGATGCGTATTTGCTATTTCACTAATCAAGGGAGACCTGTATAACCATCGATGCAATTGGTGTTTGGCCAAACGTAATGCACAGATACTTGACAGAATCATCCGGACCGAATATGGTCAAATTCGGTATCCGAAGGCACGGCAACGTTCGATTCAACGAGAGTATGGATGACTTGCTCAAGTTAAGTTTGGCACCAGATCCATCACAATAAACTTGAACAAGTTCGATTTGCGTTAAAAATCCATTTGTAGTTTCTGATAGCAGCGTCGAATCGTCCGCAAAAAATAGTCCAGTTGCAACAGTGGTGTCATTAATCCAGATTCCATGTTCTTCATGTTGGCGTAATAAATTACCCAAAGATTCGATCGTCATCAGAAAAAGTAACGCTGAGAGAGGATCACCTTGTTTTACTCCACGTTGTGGTGTAATGGACGGTGTTATATTTGCGTTGAATATAAACTGCGCCTTTGTGTCAGTGCACAGAAGGTGAACCCAGTCGATGAAACTTTTTCCAACACCCATTTTTTCCAAAACGCGAAACATGTATGTCCAGTTGAATCGGTCATAAGCCTTCTCAAAGTCCAAGAAGGTTGCATAGGCTTCTTCTCCACGATGAGTAACCAAGTTTTGTATGTCCGCGAGGTGACGGATATGATGATGCATCGACCTTCCTCGCACAAATGCTTTTTGGACTTGATACATCAATTTCGGCAAATAATGCTGCAACCGATGTGCCAACACTTTTGAAAGCACTTTCACGTCGACACAAAGTAATGCGATCGGTCTGTAGTTACCTGGATCCGATTTTTAACCATTCTTGTATAGCAAGGTGATGGCCGAGTGTCGTTGTGGCCGCAGAAAACTTCCGTGTTTTAGCTGAAATTCGAACACGATCTTCAGACACTCGCCAAACGTTTCTGAGTCCACCTGATAAACTGCAGCAGGTAGTCCATCCTGAACTGGAGACGATACTCCGCATGTGCTTGATCGCTTCCGCTATCTCGGTCGTACTTAGTCGAGTTGAGAGACGGTCTTGCTCTTCCGACTCGAGTGAAACTTGAATCGAATCCAGCAACTTGTTTTAATTTCTGAAACATGGATCAGCTGAGTCGGTCGTAGAACAACTGATATCACCCATGACTCCACCCCTGTGATACATACCGGCTTTGATTAGTTGCTGTAGACAGCCAAGTACATAGCCCTAACCATCCTGTATAATTTTATGGACAGCAATTATAATAGGTTCTAATTAACCTCGCTCGGTTTGTCATTTCCTTTTATGTGGACCACACTACATACGCAGGTGTAGTGGCGAGAAACACTAAAAGTGATGGCAAGGCAATAAAATAAATCTACTGAACTAGCGTGACCCACACATTTCGAGGCACGAAAAACCTCACAAATTGTCTCTTACAACTAATCTTTTGGGAAATGGGGATTAAAGAGTTTCTATTGGTCAAAATGGCGCTGTCTCTTATAAAGAATGTCAACTACAACTAATCAAAGCCGGTAAATTCCTCGACAACTTCTCGTGGGTTCGATGTCACTGTACCACATTTTTTGGTGACATTTTCGATCGGCACGCGACGACAAGAACTATCTGGAGGACCAAAAAAATACCTCGAGAAGCTCTCCATATCCTTCACGTGATGGTCGAAACTTTCATCTTGGTTGTATCTGGCGGTAATTTCGACCGAACTCCTAAATTGTTGGAGACTCGATTCAAAAAAATACCGTGACTCAGGCGTGTCTTTTTCGCGATATTGAGCTGCTGCAGACTCCAAAACACGTTGAGTAGACTCAACATCACGTCGGCTATCTTGTGCAATCTTTTTTTCAGTTGCCTGAAGCTGCTTTTTCATTTTCCTCTTCCGACTTTCCCACATTTTTCCGGCATTGAAAGTCGTCCGAACTTGTTCTAGCAACAAAATCGCTTCCATTTTGATTTCTTCGACAACTTGAGAATATTCGAATAGTCGTGGTGAGCATTTCCAGTATCCTCGCCCGGGTGATTGAGTTAAATTTGCAAAATTCACTTTTTGTGCTAGATAATCTCCTGCATGTCGTGGTCGAAAGTATTCAGAGTCTTTATATACCATACTGAATAGTTGTTCCGACATGCAGATGTGATCTACACGCTTTTTGCGTGGTAAGTGGTCCTGTGAAAAAAATTTCATTCGGATGTTGGATTCGCCAAGCATCCACCACACCTATTTGTGAGAGCCATTCCAAACACGCTAATCGGCTTGACTCATGCCTAATTGCTCCACTCGAAGCATCGACTGCTGGATTGAGTGGTGTATTGAAATCACCGAGTACGAGATGCGTTGAAGGCTGAATCGATATTGTAGGAGTGCAATTGCTAAAAAAAAGCACTCTTTCTTCGGCCTTCACCGGTGCATAGACATTGTGAATATACACCGGGGCATCGTGAATGAGAAGACGCAAAACCAAATAACGATTTCGAATACTTCGTTCGGTGATTTCCTCAACTGATGTATAACCGGGAAAGTCTGAACGAAGGATTGTCATCACACATCCACTACGATTGTGAGCTGGATGTAGTTGAGTACTGTTGGTGTCGTTGACAAAACTTTTGGCTTGCATTTGAGATTGTAATAAAAACTGGAATGAGTCCAGTTGATCTCGGTCATGAAACATGGTTTCTTGAACGCAAGAAACAGAGTGTTTTGATAGGACGTGGTCGATAAAAAGGTTACCATGTTTATGAATTCCATTAACATTCACCGTAAGTGCTGAGATGTTGTCCCATGTTGAAATTGTTGAGGAGACCTTAGCACTCATGGACAAGTGGCCCGGCTGTCAACCTCGCTTCACCATCTCGTACTGAGAGGTGAAGTGTGGAGATTTCTTCCGGGAAATTATTTGGATTGCTGTGAAGCTCTTCGACATTGAGACATAAATCACCTCTCCAGTTTCCTTCAAACCACTGCCCCACACAATGTGCCCCCACTTCCGATCTGAACAAGGAAAGCAGCACGTTAGTGTGAAAAAGTCGGCAGTGATGAGCTGGAACCCAAAGTACGGGTGCTCCGGTGAGGTAATGGATCCAATGATCATTTGTGTACAGCGTAGGCGCTACACACATGAGAAACAACTCGATGAATGCAATAGGTTGCGCTGCTCGAGTCAATTCCTGTAGTCCTGCTGGTGCCGATGTCCATCGTGTCGCAAATGTGACGTCCTCGTTGAGATTGTTGGCTGCAAATACGCGATTGATCATAAGTATATGCGCCAATTCATCCAACACCGAATCGTTCGAGTCCATGCATGCGAAAAGCATTCCGTGCATAGTAATGGGGTGTTCTACTGCAGCTTGAATAATTTTGTCGGAGCTGGTGCAGGACCGGACTAGCTTCCGTACAAGTTTGATATGTGCATCAGCTTGGACCAGCTTGTCCGGCTTGATTCGTTGTAGAGCATTTGTGGAGTCGATTTCCATGAGCTCCCCAACCTGGCCAACCCTTGTTGGTCCATCTGTTTTTTCGACCGTCGTATGGCGTTTTCGATAAAAGTGTGCCGCCTCCTTTGACACAGCCAACTGTTTCGGCATCCGAGCTTTGATAGGAATAATTTGGAAGCCCTTCCCATGCTCTGGGTTGGCAACAACGTCCACTTCCTCCAGCTCCACCTCCATTGATGACAGAACCGAAAAATAATTGCTTGTCGCCAAACCAGGAAGTGCCCGAGGGCGTGCCTTCGAGACAATTTCGTGGAATGGCTCTACCCGATGACGTTTACCTCTTGAGCGAACCAACTGCATGGTAACATCTCCATCCTGTGGTGCTGTAGGTTCTGTACTCGCCTCCAACTGAAGTATTGGAGGGGATGTAGGGTAGAGGTGTGGTGAATCTGGTGGTGTGATGTGCCGAGGAGAGTTGAATTCCAGTGAGATTTGATCTGAGAGCTTGCGTTCAACTCTCTCCACCACGTTTTTCTCTAGGTATTTCACTGGTACTTCCGCCTGTTTGGAAGCACCGATGAGTGCCTTTTTGATTGATTTTTGAGGTGCTTTGCCCCTGTTGCTGTTGCTGTAACTCCCACATCCAGGCAGTATGGACCACGTTGACCGAAGCGTGGTCGCTCCGTTGGTAGGGGGCATTGTTACCACGAACAGGGTAAAGTTGGTTCCGGTAAGCGATTTGCTCGCATACCTTTCCAACCCGAACCAGCTGCTGCGGGCACCTAGTAGAGCCAAAGTAGACTCTCCACGTCGACATCACGACGTGCTTGGTAGGAAAAACTTCTCGAAAGGTGTCATATACCACTTGGCACCCCAGTTTGTGGAGAGAACGTAAAATACTTAGACGTTCTTACTCTACACCCACCCCAAATCGAGGTAATACTTCGTGTCGAGAGTGTTATATTCTCTAAAAAGTACTTTGCACCAACGATGTCCACCGGCTGGCACTCCAGCTGGTGACATGCATCCTCTGTGGTGACCATCACTCGAATGTTTCCTCCAGGCAATTTGGACACCTGGGCAATCAATCGTCTCTTCAATAGACTTTCGAAGACTGGATTACCATGATCCTTCATAAGGGAGGCCAATTATTTCCGGTTTGGAGTGCGGGCCAACGCTTGACCGGTATCCAAAATCATGGGAATCGTTGCCTCCGAAATTTGGAAGGGTCTTGCTGCTTCCAATTTGGCGGCCAAGACCGACCACTCTGGATGCTCCCCGTCTGCATACAATTTCATGATAGCCTCACTATCGGAGGCTTTGGTCATTGGGAGCTCGACGCGATACTGCGCCTTAGCTCGAGCCTTATCTTTACGCAAGGATTCCTGCGATTTAGGGAGGTCCGCCAAGGTAGGACTTTTGAATTCGTTGACAATTTTTTTGGCGTTACCACCCGCATGTGATGAGGCAGTGGACAGAGCGTCTACATCACCTTAACCACCCTGGAGCATCCCACGGGTGGTACTTTCCGCGTCATCACACTGGAGTGGTGACTCATCCACAAGCATGCAATTACCCAACACCGGGTGATTCATGACTGTTTCCACAACATCACTGGCTGAGAATTGGACGGTAGATTGTTGCAAAATGTCGACAGAAACCATTGAGTTCGACAAGAGAAGGTTTGAAAGTTGTTGTTTTTCGGAAGAAAACGTTGTTGTTGTATTCACTTGACCGGGTACGTAGTAGCTAGCAAATTGAGAGGTCGGCTCCTTTGGCTCAGTTGAAGTTGTCTATATTACTAGAATTAGACGTAAATGACTTCTCTAAATGCCTACGCTATCGTAAATAACATAAAATACATGTAAGGTTGTTGCAGAATACTACATGCCGAAGTCTTACAGTCGTTACCGCCGGCGGATTTGAAGTAGACTGGGTCGGGCAGAAAAATATCTTCGTGCTGAACTGAAAGTTGAAAGAGACTTTAATATCTTCTCCAATTGCTCAAGCTGCTCGGGATCATAGCATGGCCTTTGAAAAAAACGAATGTGAGCGCTGAATTTGCAATAAATCACCGAAACAGCTGGAGCAGTAGGTGTCGAGGTGCTTTGATCGAAAAGTCGTCGGTTCCGATCGGTCCAGATATAATGAAGCGTGACCGCGATGAATGCAAACCAAAGATCCTCAAGCACCATGCGAAATGGTTTCCATGGACCACAAAGATTAGGCAGTCGAGCGCACGATATGTGAGACCACAGAGGTCGAACTGAAAAGAAGACACTCCAAGATAGAAAGATCTCCTCCCAAATTGGGATTGTCCAGCTGCAGTCGAAAAACAGATGTTGGTAACTTTCGACCTCACCACAATGTTTTTGCGTACACAAAATAATTTCAGGATGAGCTTGTTGGAGAAACCAGGATAGTGCTCGAACCGGTAAGATGCAAAAGGATAATCGAAACCGGACATCCGAATAAATCGGAAGTAATCGTCGGCGAAGACGTTTGAAGAGCTTGTAAAAGTCTTGAACCCAATATGATGCTCTACTTCGATCACGCTCACACATGTGAAACAACATTGGGTGCGGCTTATCCGGAGGTAAGGCCTTCCCAACAACCCGAAAAAGTTGATTTCGAGGGATAATTGGGAAGAAAAACTTCTTACACGATAGCTGTATACCAAAATAATACGGAGGTGGTGGCGCTGAGTGCTGTTCCGGACACACCAATACTCCCTCCGGCTGAGTGCGACGAAGAATTTGGGTGACTTCGACGTACAGTCGGCGTAAAAGCTTCGAAGGGCACTGGTCCGACTGATTTCCGACTTCAATTGTACCGAAACGCAAGATGAATTCTAAAGCCGAGTCGAACCATGTCGTTCTTCCACCGAATAAGTCACGAAGAGACCGTATTAGAAACGCTTGAGCGAAACGCATCCGAAAACTATGGCCAGGTTCGGGTACCATTCCCAGACTTCACCGATGAGAAGATACACTTGTCGATCGTTGCCGCTGCTCAAAGTGAAGATCGGAGTCGATATGAATCCAGATTGGAGCCTCCAACAATCTGATGAAGCGCTCCAGCTGAGATAAATCCTTGTCAGTAAGATCCCAGTTACTCTGATGCCACCAAACACATGTTTGTTTCCACCATGGAGCAGCTATATTCCAATAAACCATGGTGGAATGCCAACGTGGTGATATTTTAAGGATATCAAGTGATTGATATGGTCCAAAGTCGGGCAGAATGCATTTTAAAATCTCCAGTCCAGTCCGAGTCCAGTTTCTGGGAGTAGCTGTACCGGACTGAATTGAAAACTGTTGTAAGAATTGGAGTTTCTGTTTCTTTAGTTGTGCTTCGATAAACGAAACTTGTAAATCACCTTTGAATTGAGGTAGATACAGAAATTCGGACTTGATAAGCTGAACGTGTGTGGAATCTTGCTCATACCTTCGACTGAGAACGAATCTATTCAGTAGAGATTGAATCTTCGAAGTAAATGCTGGGGAGGTTAAAATGAGCGGTAAAATGCCACAAGCGTGATAGACCATAGTTTGTGACACCAGTAATCTTCCACGAACCGTTCGTGCTCGACGGAAGCACTGACGGAAAACACTATAGAAACGATCTTCCAAAAATTCAATCATCAGATCACCCACTGGTGATTGACTGAACGGGATGCCCAGGTATTTGACCGACTCAGTTGGTGAAAGATCCTTCACTTTAGCAAACGGTGGACATATTTGATGTCGGTTCAAAGCGAGCAAGGTTGACTTGGACAAATTCAATTTTGCTCCTGATCCATCACAATAAAGCTGAACGATGTCGAGTTGAGCCTCCACTCCACTAAGGGAAGACGATAACAGAGTCGAGTCATCAGTAAAAAATAAACTGGTTGCTGTATCCCGTGGTGTGATGCAAATACCAGGCCCTTCGTTCGACCGTAACAAATTTCCAAGAGGCTCGATCGTCATAAGAATGAGAAACGCAGATAGTGGATCACCCTGCTTCACTCCACGAAAAGGTGTGATTTTTGGTGAGAGTGTCCCACTCAGCAATAGTGGAACATTCGTGCTGGTGTAAAGAAGCTTCGTCCACTCAATGAACGAATTCCCGCAATTCATTTTGACAAGACAGCAAACATGTAAGACCAATCCACTCGGTCGTACGCTTTCTCCAAGTCAAGGAAGGTTGCATATGCTTCGTCACCACGATGAGTAACTAGATCTTGTAGATCACTCATATTGCATATGTGGTGGTGGATGGATCTTCAACGTAAAAATGCTTTTTGATCCTCGTGTATCTGTTTGGGAACCACTTGCTGAAGTCGGTACGCGAGTACCTTCGACAGCACTTTCACATCCACGCACATTAACGCAACGGTACGATAGTTGCCAGGATCAGCACGGGTTCCTTTTTTGTAGAGCAACGTGATTGCCGTGGCTACGCTGTGAAGGCAGCAAAGTGCCTCGTCGAAGCTGATCTTCGAAGACAATCTGCAGACATTCACCGAAAACTTGCGGAGAGAGTTGGTAGAATGCTGCCGGCAATCCGTCCAGTCCAGGTGAAGAGTGTCCACGCATGCTCTTGATTGCACTTTCCATTTCCTCTTTCGTTAACGGAGCGGACAAAAAAGCTGCATCGGAGTTGGATAATGTTTTTTTAATGGATTGAAGCAGTGTGTCTTGCTTTTGTGAACAAGGCCGCAAGGGAACTCCAGCTGAACTTGATGGATCTCCCATAATACCACCCAGTGATCTATGAACTGAAGGGTGATATCGATCGGATTCCTCGATACTTGTCCAGTTGGAAGTAGAACTTCTTCCAGAGGAACGCGATGAGATGTTGAGTCCGCCGGTCGAAAGAAATGTCGGGACGATTGTTCCGTATTCTTCATATGAAAGACAAACATGGAGTCTTGGCTATATATGCTTGGACGAACTCTGCAAGCGTTCATGATAAGAGCGAATAGCTGTCTCGTATATTTTCTTGTCGTGCACCTGGTTGGAAAGTCGAAAAGCTGATGCAGCATTGTCCAAGTCTTTTTGAGCTCGAACGACATCAATTTCCTCCTGTCGACGGATCTTCTTTTGAATTTGTTGTAAGAGATGTTTGATGTTCCACTTCCAATGCTCCCAGTCTTTTCCCGGATGAGAAGAAACACGAAGCTTGTCCAAGATACGATCCGCCTCCTCCATGATCGCTTCTCTGATTATCGGATAGTCGAATAGTAGCAGAGGACATTTCCAATAACCGCGACCTTGGAGCTGAGATGGATTGGCGAATGTAGCAATATGCGCCAGATGATCACCCGTGTGGGGGAGTGAAACATAACTGGAATCTTTGTACACTGACTGGAAAAGAGATTCCGACAAGTGGATGTAGTCCAGTCGGTTTTTTCTTGGCTGAGGTCCAGTAAAGACTCGTTTTCCAGGATGATGTTGACGCCACGCGTCGATGACACCCAAGTTGGAAAGCCATTCCAAACATGAAAGTCGACTTGGTTCATGTCGATAAACACCACTTGAACAATCGATGCTTGGACACAGAGTCGTATTCAGATCTCCGCAAACGATATGAGATGCGTTTGCTTCGAACGATCCAGTTGGCAGCTGGTCGAAAAAAGTTTTACGCTCCATTGGATCCACCGGAGCGTACACGTTGTACAGGTACACCGGTGATCTATATATTCTCAAGTGTACTACCAGATAACGGTCTTGAACCGGGACATTGTTGAGAGTCTCTGCAGTTTCAAATCAAGGAAAGTCGTTGCGAATAATTGTCGTAACACCATTCACTCTTTCCCGAACGGGATGAGAGTGAAGACTATTCGTATCACTGAAAAAGGAGTTACTGTGAAAAGTTGAAGCCAGATGAAAACGAAAGGTCTCCAGGTGCTGACGATCGCGATAACGGGTGTCTTGAATGCAGCAGACGTTATGTTTCGAAAGTATGTGTTGAATAAGGAGGTTACCATTCTTTTTGATGCCGTTGGTATTGACGCAAAGAATGGATTGGTTGTTCCAGGTGGAATGAGACGGTGAACTGCCCCTAGTAACAGATTCCAAGAGAGCCAGCGACGAGCGTCTGGACTCCATCCACCTCATTTAGCTGAAGTATGGATTCTTCCTCTGGGAAGAAGTTTTTCGAAACGTGAAGAACCTCCAAATCTTCTAACAGCGGGTTATCTTAATGTGCATCGAACCATTCACTGAGCATCAAGGTTCCGAGCGGGGAGCGCAAAAGTTGGATGAGCACATTGATGGGAAGTAACCGACAGTGATGTGTTGGAATCCAAATCACCGGGTGCCCAGTGAGGTACTGGATCCAGTGATCGTTACAGAACAGAGTTGGTGCAGTGCACAGCATCATCAACTCAAATAATGCAAGAGCGTGTGTTGCTCTTTGCAATTCCTCCAGAGTTGGTGAACCCCCCACCAGTGCGCAACGGAGTCGAATAACTCCTGACGTTTGAAAGGCACTTTTGCACCAACTCTTTTCGCCCATTTGTGGTAGAATGTATTGTCGGAGGAGGGATCAGACGCTGCAAGTACACGGTTGAGCATGTGCACTCGCGCTACGTTTGTGATATCCGGATTATTGTCCCTCACACATGTATGAAGTACACCATGAAGAGAAATCGGATACTTGGAAGCAAGTTTGATGATGCCGTCACCGTTGCTCGTGCTCGCAACGTGACTGGCCACTTTTTGACGTGAAGGTCGGCGCGAAGGAGCTTGTCCATCGCGGTTGGAAGTGTAGCTGTCTTGATATCTTCAATGAGTAGGTCCACCACTTCGCCAACACGCGTAGGTCGATCGTTCTTCTCGATTTTTGTGTGATTTTTGCGCATAAAGTGGGCAGCTTCTTTCAAAGTAGCCACCGTGTTCGGTGTCTTGATTCTACACGGTACGATGTGATATCGCTTTCCGAAAGCCGTCCTCGTCGTGACGTCAACTTTCTTGTACTCTACGTCTATAGATTGGAGAACGTCAAAGTAATTCGTTGTAGCAAGACCCTCTAACTGTCGAGATGGGGCCTTGCTAAGTAAGCTTTTGAAATGTTCGATCGATCGATTCCGTTTGGTTTCGGATCGAAGTGTCGTCGAAGATTGGCTCCCTTGGACCGAAGCGACTTTTTTCGAAGGAGTTCCACCTTTTGCGGTGCTTGAGGGAGAACTGTTTCCTCCCTAGGAGGAGTAGACTGCTCTGCGGAAGCCTCCATGGGAACATCTTTATTTCTATCAGTGCTTTCAGACGGAGCAGTTCCTCTTCTTCCATCAGTACCAGTGCCAGTTGTGCTCGGTAGGGGCACTTTGAAAGGCGTTTTTGCTGGTGTTTCGGCACGGTTGTATATCATCGGAGCTTTACTAGCCGATTTACTCGTTGGTTTCGCGGTCTGCTGATGTGGTTTTGGAGTTTTCATGGCAGCAGTAAGCAGTAATGACTGCGCTGACCCATCCTCAACCTTTCAGCAGGGAGCGGAGCTCCTTTTCCACGAGCAAGATAGTATCGTCCCCCAATACAGATCTGCTCGCAGACTTTTCCCAAAACGACCAGTGGTATTGGGCAGGATGAAGACTGAAAGTAAACTCTCCAAGTCGACATCGCTATGCTCTGTAAAACCACTGCTTCACGGTAATGAGCATAGAGTATGTCACATCCCGCCGAATGCAGTGCTGACGCAATGCTATTGGTATGAATTTCCGGACCAAGGCCAAAAACGTCCAAGAAATAACGGGTGCCGAGTATGTCGTATTCCCGGAACGTATACTGATTACCCAGGATTGTAATGCTTTCGTGTACCAGTTGCTGGCACACCGCTTCACTGGTGACCAAAACTCGCAAATTACTCCCTGGCAACTTTGCTATGTGGCCCACTTTTTTTTCTTGAATGAGCCCTCTCAAGATCTCATTGTCGTGATCCCGCGCAAAGGATTGGAGAATATGGGCGGGTGGGGTTCGAACGAATGCGTGACCCGTTTCCAAGACCATGGGAAACGTTGCAGTTGGTATGTCGACCCTCTGCGAATAGCATCTCAATAGCGCGAAGATCCGCAGCTAGAGGTTTGGGCATTTCGACCTTGAATGCTGCCTTCTTGAAGGCTTTATACTTTCGGATTTCTTCATGCCCCTTTAAGATGTCGGCTAGTGTAGGCCGAGAACTGGGCTCAGTGGCCGCGTGAACCGGTGTTGATGTTGCTGCACCTGGTTGTGGTGTTGCTTGAACCGGTTGCGACACTTCGTCGACCGGTGTCGAGGGTGGTGACGTGGTAGGAGAATCGACCCCCATTGCGTCCGGTTGATTGGCTGAAATCGCAACGGGAGAGATGGGTGTCCCAATCTCCATATCGGCGTCTGATTGGTCAATTACCACAGTCGACGTGGCAGAAGGGGTTGGAATTGGTGGACAGTGGTGCCCATCATCCGCGGTCGACGTGGGCGCACCCGGAAGGTTAGCAGGACTCGAGGATGCAGTGTCGAAAGAAGTGACGACAGGTAAGCTGGAGATGTCGATTGTAACCATTTTCGTAGGGTGGGAAGTGAACGAGCGTGAAGAAAGTGTTGCTGGTGCGATTGTCCGAACAGTCGGTCAGGAGGAATCCTTTTTTATAATTTGTACTACTCTTCAGAATTGGAAGCGGCTCCTTTGGCTCAGTTGGTAGAGCGTCAGTCTCATAATCTGAAGGTCGCCAGTTCGATCCTGGCAGGGAGCACGTTTTTTCGATAAAAACTTTAGGATTGATGTTCTTATGCTTCAGCTGCCTTTGCCACACTCTTGCAGTAATCTTGGGCGATGGGAGGTACGCAAGTCGACTTGTCTTGCTGGTAGGACCAGTAGCGGATGAGACGACTGGAAGGAAGCTGTTCGCCAGTTGTAATATTTTGCTTCCTGATGCAGTTTCATAGCTTTTCATGAATAAGAGCAAGTTTTTTTTTCTTTTATGGGGTGAATGAATCCATATAGCAGCTGAGCTTCGTGTCATAAACATCCGTGAAAGGCAGACTGTCTTTGAAAACCTAATTCGATTACGAATGCCTCTGTTGAAAGGTGCGCTGAACCACAGAGTCAGACCGCGCCAAAAAAAAGGATGCTAATCAAACATCATATACAATGCACCAAGTCTTAACACAACTTCCTTTTTAGCTGCACTTCAACGTGTGTCATCTTCAAGTTACATCGTCTGTTCCGTAACTACCATAACTTTATCAGCTGGAGAAACCTCGGTGCCGCAAACGCCTTTTTATACAAATCGGCCAGCGTTTTCGAGGAATGCAGGTACTTTAGTACAATGACGTCCTTGGCTATGTAATCCCGGACGAACTTCAGTCGAACATCGATGTGTTTGACTGAACTGAAGTGGCTTCGTTCAGAAATAAGTGGTAGCCGCCTGATTGTCCATCCACAAGATCATGGACTCTTTCACCACAATCGTCAACTCCCTGATCAATTCCCTTGCTCCAAGCAATATTTGGGCTGCCCTTGATGTTGCTACAAACTGTGCTTTCATAGTCGATAGTGAGACTAATTGCTGCGCTTGCATGACAATCCAATTGATATTCCATTCAAAGTGAATGCTGTGCATGAGTTGTTCCTTCTCGATTCATCATACGCTGCATAATTGGTATCTGAAACGCTTCCAGATTGATTTCTTGGGAGAAGTTGCTTATTTCATCACCGATATGGGGTATCAAGCCTTTTGTTCCCTTGAGATACTTCAAGGCTCTAATACTCAACGCTCAATCGCTTATCGTTGGCGCATGAGTCCGTCTCGTCAACTTTTGTACTGTAGAACTGATGTCTGGATGTGTGCGCCGCGCAAACCACAAGAGACTACCATCCAAGGACTAATTCATCCCCACTCCATCCGAATTTGATGCTATGGTTTCACTTTTGTCTTGACCGATGATTCTTGATGCAAAGAATAACCTTCTCGTTCGCTATAAGAGAACCTCATTCCCAGACATTTGCTAACCTGTCCAAGAGTCTTGATTGAAAGGCTTGAAAGCTTTTGGAATGCCGATTCAATTATTGCATCGCTTGTCGCTTTACCAGAATATCGTCGATATAGTACCCCCAACACCTGGCTCCATCTGATTCTTGATCGTAATAGAAATACGAATTTGGGAGGCTTTGTTTGAATCCAGCTTCTATTACTTTTCTATGCAATAAATGACTCCGTAGTCGTCCTGCTTGTTTTGATCCATACAGGATTTTCTGCACTCGCAAGCAATACCACTTCAGCTCTGCTTGATACGCCAAGTTGTCTCAGCTTTCCACTGATATATACATCCCCACAGGAACCCGTAAAAAAACATCCAAATTTCTTCAAATTGGCGCTTTGATGTACGCATTTGGTACGTCGCCATGCCTTGGTGGCGTGCTCCATATCCTCGATAGAGCCACAATGAATTTTGCTGTCCCTAATCCATGACCGCTGCGAAGGTCATATCGTAGTTGATTCCAAACACTTTATCGTTCCCGCAAGCGATCATTCTTGTCTTGAAGCGTTCCAGGCTGCCGTCTGCATCCGTTTTTCTTATAAAACCCCACTTATTATGCAAGGCCTTGATCCCATCCGTTCTTGGAGCGATGGTCCATGTATTATTTGCTTCAAGGAAGGCGAGCTCCGTGTTCGCAGCCTCCTTCCATTCGACACGCTTCTCTGACTTCATAGCTTGATGATATCTTTTCGGATCCGGCTCAATTATGACTGAACGGTTTCTCGAGCTACAGCTCCAAAATGATTCTCGTCCGAGTTCTCTATTATTATTCTCCATATAAAAACTACAAGGGGTCCAGCTTCAGAACGAAAATGGTGGGGGTGATCCTAATCCTAGTGCCAACATCAAGTCAATTTAACAATTATGCCATTGGAGACTTGGGCGCATTGATTTCTGCAGAAATATACCGCACTAAAACTCATACACTGGCATTTCCACAGTACCATGCATCTCGCGGTGAAAGAATACAAATGCATACTAAAGCCTTAGTTGATTTATTTTGAATTTCAGGCCTCTGGTACCCCCAAAAACGAAATGAAAATATTATCGTCCTGCTTACCACGCATTTCAGAAGATGAAAATTATCAGCGCTCGTTATCAGCAGAACAAGATTAAACAATACACACTTACATATCGAAAACTACATGTTAATGAATTCCTGGGTTGAGAATTCGTTTCTCTGGAAAATTGAACAAACACGGTACTGCGGAGCCTTCGTAAAAGCTCCACAGCCTTCTGGCTTCATCGGCAACTGTTTCGGCATTGAATCCGAAGTGCTGATTGAGCTGATTAATGGACGCTGACGCTCCGAACCGATCAAGACCAAACTGCGCGTGTGAATAATCACGCCAGCCAAATGTAGCAGCAGCTTCGATTCCTAACACTGGAATGCTTTCTCCAAGCACTTCTTTTTTGTACTCCGTCGTTTGTTCATCGAAAAGATCTCGACAAGGCATTGAAACAACTCGTACTTTGAATTCGCTGAGAAGTCTTGCGGCTTGAATGGCGAGAAATACTTCAGAACCAGTGCCTGCAATTATCAGATCTGCGCTGCCTTCGAATTGCTCAACACGTGAGCCATTGTGAAACTTCACCACTGTATAAGCGCCTTTCATAACCTTTTCAGCGCTTGAGCCTTCCAGATTAGGTAATGGCTGGCGAGATAGTGCTACTACACTGGTCTTGTCCCGACATTCGATTGCAGCAATGTAACACCCAACAGTCTCATTACCGTCTGCTGGACGATATACATACATGTTCGGCATCGCCCTCAAGCAAGCGCTCATCTCGATTGGTTGATGCGTTGGACCATCTTCACCCAAGAAGATGCTATCATGTGTAGCTACATATATAATTCCAAAGCGTGAAAGCGCGCTTAGCCGAATGGCTCCAAGCCCATACTCCAAGAAATTGTAAAAAGTTGCGCAGAACGGACGAAGCCCGCCATGTGCAAAAATGCCATTACTGATCCCGGCCATGGCATGTTCTCGGACGCCAAAGCGGATATAACGACCACTGGGAGAGTCTTTTTGAAAGTCGACATTACCATCCAGCGCTGTGAGATTGCTTGGTGTCAAGTCCGCAGAGCCTCCAACTAGTTCTGGAAGACTCATCGCACATGCATTCAGTATCTCATGCGAATGTTGTCTAGTTGCTTTAGGTTTATCATTAACGTCATACCTTGGTAATTTGTCTTTCCAGCCACCTGGTAGTTTTTCGTCGACTCTACGCATGAATTCGCTTGCGAATTCTGGATACTGTGACCTGTACTTCTCAAATAAGTTGGTCCAATTTTTCTCCAGCTCGGCACCTTCTTGACGCTTGTCATAAAACTCCTTCACTGATTTAGGTACAAAAAAACTTTCTTCTTTTTTGAATCCGAATTTTTCTTTCAGTTGCGCGAGATCGTCTTCTTTTAGTGGAGCACCATGGACAGTTTTGCTGTTCTCGATTAGCGAGCCATATCCGATGGTGGTAGTAACTTTGACGAAAGAAGGTTTGTCCGTGACAGCTTTGGCGTTTAGTATTGCCTCATATATTGAAGTATAGTCAGAGTCACCATTGGTGACGCTCTGTACATGCCAGTCGTACGCTTCGTATCGTTTCAGCACATCTTCTGTGAAAGCCAAATCAGTGTGTCCATCAATGGAGATTTTGTTGTCATCGTACAACACAATCAATTTTCCCAGCCCGAGATGTCCAGCCAATGAAGAGGCTTCCGATGTAATTCCTTCTTGTAGACATCCATCCCCGGTAAAGACATAGGTATAATGGTCGATAATGCTCAAGTCTGTGCGATTGAATTCTGCAGCCATGTGCTTTTCAGCAATAGCTAAACCAACACCGTTAGCAAATCCCTGACCAAGAGGACCCGTCGTGACCTCCACTCCGGGAGTCGCGAAACATTCCGGATGACCGGGGCACTTTGATCCGTACTGCCGAAAAGATTTCAGATCATCGATCGTAACATCGTAGCCCGTGAGGTGTAGCATTGTATACAGCAAAGCACACGCGTGACCATTTGATAGCACAAATCGATCTCGATTCATCCATCCAGGATTTTTTGGATTCATGTGCATGAATTTACCGAAAAGGATGTGTGCCATCGGAGCCATTCCCATTGGAGCCCCGGGATGTCCTGACTTCCCCATCGTCGGTTGTTCTGCAGATAATATACGGATTGTGTTGATACAAAGCTCGTCATTCGCTTCCATGGTCGTTCAAGAGTGAGTTCAATGAGGAGATAAATAAAAAAGTGAATCGGAAGGAAAAAGAATCTTAGTGTCACATATATGTGTTTCTCAGCTGCGAGGCGACACCCAGCAAAATTGGTGACCACATAATTTAAGTACTTAGCAAGCAATATGGAAAAGCATGCTTTACAGCAATTCACTGGACGGTATTGTCGCTCTTGTGTTTATTTTTCATCATTCCTGATAAGCTTTTGCTAGTTTCTTTCACACAGCTCTGTACAAAGCCGTTCGCAATAGCGCAGAGTTGAGAACACGAATTCTAAGGTACGAATTCGACATCGCTCTTATAGATCCAACATTGGTAAGTAGAATCGCGTACTTCCATAACTTCTCTGAACGTCTTCAATGATGATAGATTCTGGATATTTTCCAAGTGTATACCGCTGTTGCCAGAACTTTAGCATGCGAAATAAGTGGAAGACTGACAACCAGCAACTTGCACGCTGAGCTTATTTTCAACCTTTCCGGGACAAGAAATGTTAGAGACTCGCTTCGTGACTTTGGCATCAAAGAAAATTCACAGTGGGTACTTCTATGCGTTTTCGATGCCAATGAGGACAAATTGATGGCAATTGAGAAATTGGTCGATGGTGAGTGCGTTTCTTTTTCGAATCGTCATGCACATCACGATGCAATCAATGATAAAGTGGTTGCGAATCATTACAGAGTCTCAGAAAATGAGTTGCGCCATTGCTCCTTGCTTGATGCGGTTGTCAGTAAAATAGCAACCAAAAGCTGGGTAAAGTAAAGGAATGATATTACGGCGAATTATACAATTGTTTGAGCCTGAAAACATCTTCCAAGCTTGATTGATGAGCAGAAACGCGCTCCAGTACCCACGAGATGTTTTCTTGATCATCTTTATCCAGAAACATGATACTGAGCCGGAACCTAGAGATTTTTGGTAGCTCGCGAACAAATTCTTCAATGAAGGATTCAGGCCTGAATTCGTTCCAGTGATATTTGAATAGTCGAAAAATCTCACACAATACATCCGACTCAATAGAACCCTCAAATATGCTTTTGAGTTGAGCTGGATGCAGCATCAGCAAGTACCTTATTTTCGCGTGTTCGAAAACTTCGGTTTGTTTTGCAAAACGGGGCGTCAAAGATCTCCAAACTCGATAAAATACATACGATGTTTTCGGTGGTGAATTTGGAATCAATTGAAAGACTGCGTCTGCTGAATCGTCAATTATTTCAATGGTTGCCTGTTCATTTCTCATCGACGTTATGCTCAAGTCGTCGTCATGCGTGTTTGGCTTCCTAATTTCCAGACGACTTACTTTGATAGATTCCTGCTCGCTTCCGTCCAAGAGCATCTTATCCTTTTTAGCGACAAGAGTAGGTATGAGCGATGTTTTTGGTGCTCGTTTGATAGCAGCCTTCAGCGCTTTTCGTGTCTTGATTAGCTGCGACTGCACTTCCTTGCTACTCGGATCCAATCTCCCTGCGACTTCGAAGTCTATTAATGCAAGTCTGTGCTTGCCAAGTGCATTTCGTGCTGTTCCTCTTCGACTATATGACTTTAAATGGCCCGCGTCCATTTCTATCGCAGTTGTGCAATCTATTTCAGCGTTATTGTACTGCGCATTTTTGAGATATGCCATGGCTCGATTAGATAATACAACCGGATTCCTTGGATTGCATGCAAGGCATTTTGTATAGTTGTCAATTGCTGCAACGTAATTCCCACTTTTGTAATTTGCGTTTCCACTCTCACGCTCAATCACTTCTCTGGATTTGGTTGGTGTTGGATCGGTGTTACACTACTCGCCATTTCACATTAGATCAATAAGTATGCGAATCTACTCTGGTGATGCAAACCTCCATAGCTGGTCTGATATCTGGTGTTGAGCTCATGCTAAATGTCTTCTCAACAGCAGTGCGAACATTTGGGCATTGTTTCTTTGATTTGTTGCTTTTTGCACTGACACGTGTGCTTATATCTTTCTCCCAATTGTACAACTCTTTCAAATAGTCCTGCAGTTCTGTAGCGTTCTCACGAATCTGATGCTGTATTTGAAGTAGATTCGAGGGATCTGGTACATCACGTCCCATGGATTGTAATGGAATGTGATGTCGTTTGGCTGTACAATTAGCTGGCTATCTTTGTAATTCTGTGCCCATTCGATATCATTGCGGAAAGTAAACATGGAAATCAATCGAAATCTGATCGATTTCAACTTTGGCGGTCATATCCTATACACCGATGACACTCATATAACGCAATTCCCACTTGAGAGCGGTCCTTTGTCTCCATTGCAATGCAACTCGACGATGCGAAAATCTGAATGGGATTCACTTGTGCATTATAACTGTTTGACGAAAGATCCTTTTTCTAATGATACTTTGTATTTCATCAACAATCACATGGAGTTGATTCGAATCAAACACACCGCAATAGGAGTTGAACAGGACATCGAGCAGATAAAGTTGTTTCGATTTCCACCAAGTCCCCATCGTGTAGAGAATGTATCACTCTCAATTCCTGGAAATGGTCTGATTTTATATTGCGACGGAAATGGAAAACTGCTAGTGCTCAAAGAAGATTTCTCTCATCACGAATTGATTTATGAATGTGAGGTGCAAAAGAATTGCCAAGGCCCTCTGTTGCTTCTAGCATCATCATACCGTGATGAGGAGCAGTGTGTACAATGTGCTGCTGCCCAAAAGTTAGAGTTGCCTAACGGCGATGGAATGACATACCGTCTTTGGCTGATTGAGTTATGCAACAGCAAACCAAATGCGCCTTCAGTTGTTTCCGATGTGTCGATGGGAGCTGGACTAATCCATACTTTCACAGAATTAGCTCTGACATCATCGTTACCGACTTATTGCTGCTTTGAAGGACCGGATCTCCTCATCCATGTCGAAAACTCATACATCCTGATGGTTGAAAGTGCCGATACTGAAGCGGAGACAGAAAACATATCATGCGCAGACTCAAACTCTACTCAGAGTAGCCAAAGCAGAGATGGCAGTCGTACTGATTTGAAAGAGATCATGGGGAGACCTCGTTATGGTATCGGCTATGAGTGTGATGGATCCAATGTGAACTCAACTCAAGGATTGGATCCTCTTACTTCCGATCTCCCTCCACTCGATATGCGATTTCAAAAAGCCTCAGACGTATTAAATGAATGTATTAATGCAAGAAGTGATATCAAAACGAACAAATACTCTACGAAAGGATTGACGGCAGCTATGAGATTTCAGCTAGAGAATCCGACTATCGAATCAATTCTAGGTGACGTCGAGGAATGTGATGCTACCAAAGAAAATTCATTCGGTACCCTTTTATTGTTCAATTGTACTTCCAAGTATTTGTCACATCACTTGCGATACAATGCTCTAACTACCGATTTTTGGCACAAGCTCAAGGTGGAGAACCGAATCGTCTTGCTCGCTTGCTATTCCAAAGTGACTTGCACGTAATCGTTTATGAGCCAACAATAAGCATTGGAAGAATTGGCTTGAGGCATCTCCATACTCCTCCAGCTTTTGGATATGTCCAAGCATCCAAGCAAGCCAAGAAGTTTATGATATATGACGATTTCGCAAAATTGGCAATAATTGGCGAGTACGAACGCCGTGTTTTTGTGTGTTCTGCTAATCCGACAGATAAAGAGAGCCACAATCACACTAAAAAGCAAAACATTGTCGAATTCGGACCTAGGCAATTGTCAGGATTACAAAGCATTGGAAAAATGCACTCGTCATGCTTACTCCCGACCTTATCGTATCGGCGTCTATCTCTCGCTCATTGGATGTAAATCCTGCCAATTAAGTGAATTCATATTCACTACAATACATTATGTTTGGCCGGCTCCAATGGTGCAGAAATGGATTGATAGGAAACATTCGAGGCTCGACGTAAGTTACGCATAAGTATTTAACTCAGCTTCCTTACGTGAATTTTCTCTGAGTCCAGTTCGATGACGCGATATCAGACAATAATTCTTCAAAATCGGTCCGCTCGCTGTCAAGCAATGACAAGAATCCAGCTCCATCGATGCATTTCTAGTTCGTCTACAATGAACACGTACGTCATCAGATGAGAGAAATAGCTAGAACCTAATTGTCGCACATGTCAGTTCCTATGAGCAAAATGCGAATGATAACATTACTCAGATAGTTGCAGCTGCGTCTGGTACCATCCCCTTACAATACAAACAATTGAGTCTAATCCTATTCCGTACCAGATTCTACCACAAACGCTGTACCAGAGCTTGGATTTGGTCTCGGAGATCTCACGATTCAAGCACTCGCATATATCCATTCGACGACAGGTCTACCCTGGTGGGCAACAATAGCTGTTTCAACTGTTATTGTTCGAAGTGTGATGATCTATCCGAGCATCAAAGGGGTATGTATGTGGAATGAGATACAGCGATGAATGATGCTGCCAAAATCTTGTACAGATTCGAAATGCCGCCAAATTGAAGATAATTCAGCCAAAACTAGAGAAATTAAAGGAAGAAATGGAAGTAGGCCCCCGAACCCCCGAAAAAGTCATTGATTTTCAACGAAAGTATAAAGCACTTATGTCAGCAAATGATGTGAGCATATTTCGTGGATTATACGTTCCACTGTTTCAGGTATCGTCGTCCGATTTTGACCGAACGTGCATGTCTAAGTTTCGCCACCTTAGATCCCAATGTTCTTGGGTTTTTTCTGGGGATTACGAGAACTTCCAAAGTATTACGAAAGTTGCAAGGAGGGTGGGGCTTTATGGTTTACAGATTTAGGAGCAGCAGATCCGACTTACATCCTTCCGGTTCTGAATGCAGCTTTAATGCTAGTGGCCGTTGAGGTAAGCTACTCTTACTTATTGAACTGATTAACATGCCTAATTAGCGGAATGTACGTTAGACTGGCTCGGAAGGTGGTTTGAATAATGACATGCGCGACAAAATGAAAATTGGGATGCGCTGCATGTCAGTACTTATGATCCCATTCACAATGCATTTCGAGACGGTAAAATATTTGTACCTTTTCCGCGTTAACATGCATGTCTAAGATTGCTTTCTTTCAGGGCCTGTTCGTTTTCTGGATAGCGTCAAACACGTGTTCACTTGCACAAAGCGCAATGTTAAGAATTCCTAGTATAATGAATGCATTGGACATCCCCTCTGAACAGCAGCGGCAAATATACGCGACAGCTGTCCCCAAACCTAGTCCATTGGATATCGCACTTGGAAAAGCAAGAAAGGATTTAGTGATACCAACACTTGTCAACAAGCAACCAAAAAAGAAAACTCAGAAAAAGCAAAAAATCATTGAGCCGTAATATAGTTCCGATCTGTTTTCTTTTACACTTTATTCGCTGATTCCTCGTCCGAATCGATGATTTCGACGATCCTAAAACGTCTCGCTGATATCTAGAAAATGGCAGAGCGTACTTTCACTGGCCAAAATCTGATTGCAATGAGTGCTTACGTTGAGCTGTGGTGATAAAGCAGCTGGAAGGTAGCGAAAATGCTCCTGTTTGAATTCCTCTCGGCGCAAGTTTTCTTCGTCTACTTGGCAATGCACTGCGCGGATCATTTCTTGTATCTAGTATGAGAGCTCTAAGACTCAGTGAGGTAATTTTTTAGCCAAATATACCGTTTGTTCCGTGTTTCTTTCAAACATCTGGCGTCGATGAAGCTCCTGCAAAAGCTTCGCGTACGTCAGGTCAAATTGTCGATAAAAGTCACGAAGACTATATAACTCCTCAAACAATGTTTCAATTTCGTTCAGCAGATGATTGTAGCTACACATAATGCCAGCATTTGAAAAGGGGTATGTGTGATTGATGCATTTGGTATTTAACCGCGTGTGGACTCCGCTAATTGCCGTGTAGTACTGAACTAAATATCGATCGCATTGTTCCATATCAAGAAAAATAGCAACCTTCCTACGAATGAGATTAGATCAGAGCTGGATAACCCCGGCGTTCCATCTGGTACCATACCAGATCGTTGTAGAAATCAATCGAAACTTTGGTGCCTTCAGAAGTACTACAATCATCTTTATAGCCACAAAACTAGATTCAGGTTTGAGCCAGCATACCTTGTGTTCTTGCTTCTTTCCAGCTGTCTGTCTTGAATTGAATCATACCTTTTGCATAGAAAGCGATTTATTGCAATGATCCGATTAACAGCATAATGGTGTGCTGATAAAGCCTCTTCGACTCTACAGAAATATGAACGGCTTCTTCTTGCTATAGAAAATCAGTAAATAAAACGACATACTCTTTGATTCGAAAAACCGCGTCTTGCTGTAACGAGCGAACTGTGTCCGAGTCAATAAAGTCAAACAGCGTCTCTCCCGTTTTCTCATTGGCGAACGATGAATCAACTTCGACATTCTTCAGGCGCTGGAATATATCATCGATATCTTGAAGAATCTACAAGGGCTGGATAAGTCGTGAGTGCGTGAAGAAATGATTTTTTACTGGCTGGCGTTGGAAAATAGCTTCTTGAGCATGTTCTTGTGCTTGTGATAATCTCATTTGAGCTGTTGATAGCTTCGAGGAGAGCTCCTGACATTTAAGGTTAACGAATCAATGATGAAAGAGCTGATGTTATGCAACGTACGTGTAGTCTATTCTCAATTGTCTGTGTGAGTCCTTGGATTGCTTCCGTGTAGTAGAGCGATGTCGATGCCATAGTAAATTCTTATCAAAGTTAACAGGTTGCGACACGATACAACAACGAAGCACCACTTCGCTAACCGACAAAAATAGTTGACTTTGAGAACATGAAGTTTATATCATTCTAACGACCGGTGAACCCCTGTGCGATGAATCATCAAGAGGCTAGTAAAGCTAGCATAGTTCTTGATTGAGTCAAATTGTGATGAGTCATTCATCGCAATGAAGCGTATATAGGTTTATCAAAGCAGGTATACGAAAGATAATGACACGTATCAATAGCCATTCTGATCAGCTGTCATTTTCAGAGTCTTCTACTACTCCTCGGTCGTATTATCAAGGATGGCTTCGAATTGATTGCGTAGAAAATGTAGCAAGTCGATAAAAGAGATTTGGCAAACGACTTCGAACCAATCTTGGTTTTGACTCATATGAGCCTATCTCAATGAAGACGAGTCACGAAGAACCCCAAGGTAAAAAGGAGACGCAGCATCATGCAAGAGAATAGAGCACACACGCAAAGCAATATGGTATTTGAGAACAGAGTATGATGGCCAAAATTAACATTCTCATTGCCAAATTAAGACTTCTCATTGCAATTCTCCACATTCATCAATCACCACAGACGAACTAACAGTAACATACAAATGAATCAAGCGAAATCCACTAGAGTAAAACATTTATTACCGCGTTTGCCCACTGGAGGTACCCTCATCTTCCATTTGCTTGAGAATGTCTAAACCTTCCGTCACCTACACATCGAGTTGTAAGTGTAGCTCATTAAAGTCAAACGACCCACCTTCCCAAAGACAACATGCGCGTTATCAAGCCACGGGCAGTCCACAGTTGTGATGAAAAACTGAGAACCATTCGTGTTAGGGCCTGAATTTGCCATTGATAACGTTCCAGCTCCCTTGTGTTTGAGCTCAAACTTCTCATCGGGAAACTTTGCGCCATAGATGCTCTCCCCACCGGTACCGTTTCCATGCTATTTCATACTCATCTGATTTGCTCAAGAAAACACATAACTATCGAAAACTTACCGTAAAATCTCCGCCTTGACACATAAAGTTGGGTATGATGCGATGGAAGCTTGATCCCTTGAAATGTAAAGGAATTCTTGATTTTCCTTTTCCCGCCTCACCAGTGCATAGCTGTCGAAAATTCTCGGCAGTTTTTGGTACAATATCCGCATTCAGTTGCATAACCAGACGACCTGTGGCTTTCCCATCGATTGTAATGTCAAAAAAAACTTTGGGATTTTTTGTCTTTGCTGATGTGCTGAAGTGTCCTACACAGGAGGACTGAAAAAGCCTTCCGTGTGCTTGAATCGATGCAACTCTTCGCGAAACCAAATGCAGCATTTTTGACTGGTGCACTCTCTTCCAAGTTATTAACCAATCAGAAATCTACAAGTGCCGTCATGCTGTCATGACGTGACAGCGCCGGGTATCGGAGTCAAGGGCAAAGGCTGTGACGTGTGGCTACTGTAATTCAAGTTACGCGACAGCACGATAGTATTATTTGATTATAGTTACATCTCACAGCTTCTTTTATACCAAACGCCAATGGTGTACGAACGTTTCGGGCGAAAACACGTTTTGATCGCGTCTGCTATCCTTCATACTGTCACATCTCACACTTGGATTGATTGCCTCGGATTGGATCCCAAAGAGCTATACGAATACAGTGACCTATATATATATCAAGGGAACCTAACAAAGACGCGTTGCGATGGATTTATCATTGATTACGTCGATCGCGGGCATCCGGATTGTGGAGTTCTTAATACACACAAGATTTTGAAAAAAGACGCAGAAAAAGGTGCCAACGTATGCACCGGCCTTCCCGCTAAAAGTGTTCAGCAAGCGAAACGAAATCTCCAAGTGAGATGTGAAGAGACCGTTTATTATGCTTATTTACCAAATGGGCATATCGCAAAAGACAAGAAAGCTATTGGGACAAAGTATGGGGTCTATTGGACCGGGAAACCTCGAACGGGGATCAAGTCTACTAATGAAATAAGCATCAACACCTTGTTGCCAGGATCGTCCGGAGATTTTGATGACAAAAATTGTGGAGAGACATTGGATAATCACAAACAGCCAAGTGGGCGGGCAGGTGATGGAGTTCCTTGTATTGGGAAATTCAAAATCCCACCCAATACACCCCCTGGAATCTATAATGCTGTTTGGTATTGGGAATTTTGGTTGAGTGATGAAGACGAGTATGTTGATCAAGATCAGGCGCGTGGTTATAGTGGGGCCTCTTATCATTCATGTTTTCAGTTTGAGGTGCTCTCTGACAAATACAATAGAGATAGGCACAAGAGTCTCAATTTTGATGATAATTCTCCTAACGTTGAGAATGTAGCGGCCCCTGTCGTTCCACCTGCCCTCGATTCTTTACCAAAGCCACAAATTCGGCGACCGTCCATCCAAGTTATAGTTGATCCTGTGGTTATACCTGTTTCGGATAACTCCAAACCGATGTCACCTTCGCAAAGACAAAATCCACCGATATCCAACTCAAACAAGGGATATCCTCCGGAGTCTTCGATTCCACGATCAACTCCAGTGCCCGAGGTTACGATCGTCGAGGTATCTGAGGTATCTGATGTGTCCCCACTTCGGTCAGCTGACGCTATTCCTCCGGAAAAGGCCAGCCCAAACAAGATGACGGAGTCACTATCCTTGCCTCAGGTCAATCACGGAAGCTGTTAGCCTATAGATTTTCGCTTTTCATAAATACATTTACTCTTTTCATTGGAGTTTTTGGCTGCCGCTCACGACCAAATCTCACTGGATGGTGTCAGGTACTTACAATGAGCGAATTTCCATTCGCCCAGGTGTGGTAGTACCATTGAAGTTATGAACTTCTGAGTTGTTATCTTTTGACGGACACCGTAGATGAACTGGTGAGCTAAATGCTAGGAGTCTTGATTCATCGGATCTTATTCACTACCTGCGGTGACGTTCACATCCGTGTAATTTTTTCTCTGTAAGATTGGGAGCTGACAAATTGGATGATTACTTAAGCTGTATAATTCTTGGAATTTTTGTATACAGTAAAAGTGTGCACCGATAATGATTATTTCTGCTAATAAAGTGTGATGTAACATTTGATTTCTCTATTTCTCCATTTCTAGATTTCTGAATTGTCGAATCGATCATCACACTATTTATTAGCATCATCCGCGAATAACTTTGTCCGCTTCGTCTCATTTTGTACACATGCGACCAAGCGCAAAAAAGCGTAACAATTGTTGGTATTCGGGATAGTTGCATTGATTATACCCACGGCATGTACACTCGAAGCAATCTTTTCGGCATGGTTTTGTCTACAATATTGGGAATATTCAAGACGACAAGGCAGTAATTCCGATGTGGGGGACGATGGGGTTCTGAAATCCGCATGAGAGTCGCTGCGCGAGTTAATGAGGCTTTAACCTTCTAGAAAAGCTCGAAGTTAATGCAAATTCGATTGATGGGTGTTGTAGTTCAATTTTGACATTAAGGGGTGACATCCATACTAATCTAAAGTTTCCGCTAGCGTCCATTATATACGATACG
This sequence comes from Albugo laibachii, assembly GCA_902706625.1. Classification (NCBI taxonomy): domain Eukaryota; phylum Oomycota; class Peronosporomycetes; order Albuginales; family Albuginaceae; genus Albugo; species Albugo laibachii. The sequence goes on from CACSLJ010000081.1 coordinate 68,610, forward strand.
AAGTTTATATTCGAGGACAGATTCCGAGACATTAAATGCCTACTTACAGGGCACACCTTACTCGATGGTGTAAAATTTTGTCGTCAAAACCTTGTAATCATCCCGTTTCAGTGTATTTTCCAGAATAGGCATCACATCACGGCATTGAGCGAACGTGCCAACATTGTCTTTATAAAAGAAATGAGTGTACTGGGCCATCAGTACACAATGACCTACATCTAGTGTTCGGATCAGATAGCCTCAATGTTTAATCAATCGACTCACAAAAACAACACTGGAAACGGAAGAGTGGAACAAAGAAGACCAACTACGGTAGCTAACGATGAGAGAGCGAGGAGATTGCTTCAGTATTTGTAAGCGAAAATAGTGCTAGATAACGCTTCTTGCAAGTGCGTTCGATTCGAGTGCGCAGCCACTATGTAATCCGTCGTTTAGATGTTTTACAAGTACAAAGGCTTTAACATATGATGGCCTAGGATCGCAATTCCTGCTGCACATCAAGGCCACCAGTCTACATACTTTTTTGATGCCTTGATTCTCTCAGGTCTCAACATAAAAGTGTCTGGTGCTCTCTTTCAAATCTAACTGTGTTTAGTAATATACTTTACGAAAATACGAAGAAGCATACAAAATTGTCAAATATAGGTACATGTAGTGCCATACAATTTCAATTTGGCGGACTAGAATCGATCTTGTCCGACGGTCACACAATGGGAAAGTTCTTTACAAGAATGCCACTCTGACTTGGAGATTTGAGCATCACTTCTGTCGATTGGAATAATCGTCTGAAAAAGAAAGCTGTGGATCAATTGAAACACACCGCCAAAAAAACAGCAATGACCCTGACTTGAAACGGGTGCAGGAATGGGTGCGGCTATTGCCACAGACGTTTTGAGTATTGCCACAGACGGTAGCGTTTGATTGGGTAGTATTTAAAAAAATAGCATATTGGTCGAAAGTGCAAACTAATAGCTGGTACACATGTTGAACCTGTAGGCTTCAGCAGGTGAGCCCTAATGACCAGATTTGTTTGTCACTGGTCAAGTGCGTCCGCAATATCCCGCTTCGCAGGAAGATAAGGCGCAAGTCTCTCTTGTGCATGCATGTTCTAGTAGGTTAACAAAACAAAAAATACATTTCACTTTTACTTCTACCTAATTCTGCTGAAGTGCAATTCTCACTTTCAACAACAGACATACACATTTGAATTAAATTCATAAAACGGCAACGAGTATGACGAAAAAGTACACAAAACGTTGCTGCAGCCACCAATAGGGCTTGCTGGAGTTGAATTTGGCTCTCGCGCAGCCATGGAGGAGGAATTAAACGAATTCGCTGCCAATCAAGGTTATGCGATTGTAACTAAATCATCCTACAAGAATGTAATGGGCACTCTACGGTCTTTTACAAATGTGATCGGGTGGATCTTACCGCAATCGTATTGGTTTAACTGAAGAAGCAAGAAAACGAAAACCACCGACGGCACTCGTCAATTGTCCTTACAGTTTCAAAGCGGAACAGGATGATCTTCACTGAACCTTAAGTGCGATCAAAGAGGATCAGAACCATATGCCATCTACAACCGCGACCGCCCATCCTGTCCATCTGAGACTAGTAAAAGAAATGGAAGAGACAATGGCTGGATTGTATAATGCTGGAATCCCAACAAGAAGCATTCAAACTTGTTTGAGGAAGGATCACGAACTTATTTTGCCTAAAAGCAAACTAAAGAATGTCCGCCAAGCCTCAAGCTATAAAGCGTTAGATGGTCGCTTACCGATGGATGCCCTTGTACAGAAAATTTGTGGATTGGAATTGGATGTGGAAACAATCGTGAATGACTATGAAAGATGTATTTCTCACCTTTTCCGCCCATCCACGATCAACAGAGATGGCTTGAAGTCACAATGATGGCTTTCTAGTACACGCCACGTACAAAACAAATGCTTTGAAGCTTCCGTTATTTGCATCTCGTTGGATGCTCGTCAATGTATACAACATTTTCAGTCGCATTTCTTTTTATGACAAATGAAATCCGGTCCTCTTACTCTCTAGCAATGACCTGCTTTCGATCGATCTTTAGGAACAATGATCCTCCGAAAGCTTTGTTGTTTATCGCGAACTGGCGTTAATGTCAAGCATTCGAGAGGACTTTCCTACTTCCCACATTCTTTCATGTGTATGGCACATTCAAAAAAACATTGTAAAAAAATGCAAAGCATATTTCCCAAATGAAGAAGATTGGAAGGTATTTATGAAGGAATGGAGAGCATCATGCATGCAAAATCGAAAGATTCCCTTAATCAACTTTTGACGCGTTGCGAATCGCATACAGAAAGTGGAATCGTTAAATATATATTTGACGCATGGACTCTCTACAAAGAAATGTTTGTCAGTGCATGGACTGACCGCATAACGCATTTCGGCCACACTATAACTTCGCGGGTGAAAGCGCTCATCTCATGCTGAAGCAGTACATGCCAACTAGCATTAATAACATCCTTTCATGCAGTGGAAAGCTTTACTTGGAGATTGGTAATAATCATGCAGAATACGACGTGTCCCGGTAGCGTCAGCTACTGAGAATATGTAATCATACGGCCCACGCCTCAAAAGATTGTTTTTCAAAATATCAACCTGAAAATTTCTCAGTTTACGATGAACAAGATTTATGAAAAGCTGAAGCCACCCGTCAGCCGCAAAAAGTAACCAAGTTAATTGCACGGGAGTTTTCCACACTGTCTGGGGTCTTCCTTGCTCACACAAACCGCATCTATAAATGTATAAGGAATAAATCTTGCAGTTGAGCGACATTCATTGACATTGTCACTTTGCTAAACCCCAACAATTAAGACTTCTTTTGTCGCGACCAGCGAAAAGTCTTCTAATGTGCTTTAAGAAAAGCGCTCCAGTTTCGGGTCCTTAACATATTATAAGCAGATTGCGACACTCGACGAGCTTCACAGACTTTCTCAGCAAACTTCAAAAACTCTGCTGGAAAAGCCAGTAATTGTGCGCTCGAAAGGAAGGCCTCCCCAGCATATCGGATCGACAGGACGCGATTTATCAAAATTTGAGTACACAGAAGTCACCCAGAAGACTAATAAACGCTCATGTCGAGCTTGTGGCGAACATGGACACCGCTCGGACTCTAAGAAGTGCAAGACAAGAAAACCCAGAGCCGATATTCAGTCGGATGTCTGGTTTAGATAAGCAATAATATTATTTTATTTTTGCCACACCGGAATGTCCGTAAAAGATATACTATTAGGTGAGCCGTACTCTATAGTTCTTTCGTTTAACGCAATCTCAATTGCTGTGAGACCTAAGGTAGAACATACAATCGACCAATCATACTATGTTGGGTAAGTATTACCCAATCAAATGCTACCGTCTGTGGCAATAGCCGCACCCTGCAGGAATACATGGATCAGCATATTGCTTAAATACCAACGTGGATCTTGTGATCATGAGGCACGAGCTCACGTGCGCTACCAACTAATTTTTTTGAGCTATTTAAACCATAGCGAGTGAGTATTTTGAGAATCAAATGTCTGATAATTCGTTTTCTGCCAATGGAGGATGAGAAAAGCGGTTGAGTTTTGCTCTTACAGTTATACGAATTTCAAGGAATAGGGAGTCAATTTTGAAGCGAGATCTTGCATTGCTGGCTGAGGGGGACTCTTCTGCTGATAAAAGCCATTAAATATGATAACAAATTCGATAAGCATTCGATCGTTGGGTCGAGAGTAAGACTTGATGCATAAACAGGATTCTGAAAAATCGAGCGCAGAGACGCAAAAAAAATTGGCTGGTGAACTGGTGCTGCCCTCAAACTATAAATGATGCGCACGTCAGGATACATACTTGTGCTTGATTCTCTGATGCTATCGCTTGACATTACTACTCGATGACTCTTAACCATCCTAACTACCTTGCCCTCCTTCCTCGCTGAGAAGAAAGCAGTGACCGTTGTTTCTGATGACGTATAAAAGGATCAACACTTGGCGAATTCCCAGAGTGTACAGTCACACTCGAGAAAATTGGGTGATTACTATTCCCTACTTTCTCACCCCGTGACAAGGAGTGACCAGTACAATCATTTCTCGAGTCGCCACCGGATGAAGCCGAATAAGGCGCTATACCTGCGTTTTAGCCCATGGCGAAGCTTATTTTTTTTGGAAAAAATTTCGCTGTGAAAGCCACAAACCAAAACCAAATAAATTCTATTATGCTAGGATACATTCTTTTGAAGTCAGATCTTCGTAATCCGTTCGCGAGGAAATCACTTGTATTGCTCAGAGTTTGGTTAGATCTCTCCCTGTGTTGCAGTTTCTTCCATAGGCTTTGTATGCAGGCATGTACCACACAACAGCGAGCGCAATTTCGTTCACGCGAAATACGAATTCAGGGATCAAGCGGTAGTTGCTGAAATTAATAAGGAACATTTGGAATGCCAAGTCGAAAGGGTACACTTTCTTGTATGAGAGTAAGAATGGCACAATGCCACACTAGCGGATACAAAAGCTTTGACAGAACTCGCTGTCGCGCAACTGAAGCATTTTGTGGCTTTTTTACATTAATTCGAGTATAGCTGTCGGCCAGTGTCTTCCAGTATCACGCACCAAGTCAGTTGCAATTTTTGCGTAGCATGGATCGTGACGGCTCGTATATGAGCGCATTGGTCATTATCTTTAGACGATAGGTGTCACCAATTCTTGGTGTCGGAATTCTCACTGATACGGCAATGACGAATTGCTATCATACCGATAAGCTTTGAGCACATTATCTGTCAGCATCTTTGACGACAATATACAATAAAATTTGCGTGAGCTCGTCATTGAAAGAGACGTAAAATCTCCAGACATCACAACTCCGACACAAATGACTATTCCGATGATTTCCACCGGCTTGGAATCCAAATTAAAACTTCTGATCGCTCAATTCGCACAAAACAGCATCCTGAGGAGGTTGAAGATGCTGTTGCCTTGTATAGAAGTACCGTGTAAAGAGATGTCGCTATTTAATGCCCATGACGACGCCTTCGGAATGTAGCCGCTCCTTTCTTGGGACAGTTCCTCTTATGGAGGTTTGCCATTATGACTAGTGATGGATCAAGTTCACTAAGGAACTTAGTTAGAAGCGACGTATCACTATACCTGAAGATAGACATGACTGTGTTCGAACTGCCCATTCCCATTCTTTTCACTTAAAACAACGGGCTACCCGTATTCATCACATTTGTGGTCCACCGTCTTGCCTTAATTGCAAGTCCTATTTTGTCTTTAAATGATTCTTTGTATAAAGCGTGCATCAAAATAGCTTTAAGATTTTTGATATGCGTTATCTGTAAATACGAAGACCAACTAATGCTGTAACGGTAACATGATCCACCACATATTCATCATTGCTGAATACACAGCCGTAACTACTGGTGATTTATTATACGTGATCCACAACCAATCATGATATCATGATGGTTCTGAGCATCAATTATGACCGAATAATGACGCAAGCCGTCACGAGACGTTGTGTTTTGAAAATGCTGCCTCAATTACTGGGTGGTCAATCTTGCGCTATGGCGTTTGCAGATATTGGCATTATCAAAGAAGCTGTTAGGTAAAGAAATAATAAAATCCAATTGCGCTTAAAGTTGGTAAATTTGGGATTACTTTCCCGGTAAGAAGTGGGGCATTATCTTCTTCACGTCGCCACGCTCCTGCAATATAAAGACGCCCTTTAGTATGCCATTCGCTTTCTAGGAAGCTTTTAATATCACTCTGCCCACTTTACTCTTCCAAATAAGAGAGGCCAAAAAGATTGGAATGTGTCCGGCAAGAATCAGCGACCCTGGTTTCTCAACTCTAAGAATAAGAGTCTTTTTCGCGTTTAAGCATAACGGCTATCATGAAGACTTCTTTGCTGTGTTCCATGCCAGAAGTAAAATACTTTTCATCTTTATTGTTTAGTAGCTTTGGTTGTCAGCATTTTTTTCAGCGCCTCTCGGTCATCTAATACCAAGTAAATATGTTAATAAACATGGTCTTCGCCAGCAGCACTTGCATAATTACCTCGTCGTGGGATTGGTGCTTTGGATGACACTGAACCGCACGTTCCTATGTTTCAAGCTGGCAAATATTTCATTTTTACAAAGTACTTTATAAGATACCTTCCAACAGGCTTGTTTCAAGATACGGGAACGATGAATTTGCAATGAATGCTCGACAAAGCTACAACGCATAGATAATCATCTGATTTGCAGAAGTGCTTACGCGGTTTCCGAGGAAACGGCACTTGTTCGGTGATCCATCGTGTCCTCAGTATCCTCGTTGGCCACTTGAGCAGAGATGCATACGAGAGCTCGCAGGATTAATTTTTCGAGCGAGCTGGCACCTTAACAACGAATGGCATTTACAGCATTTATTGTGACAGTAGGTGGTCAATCATCTTTATTCGAGATTTTTATTGACTGCGTATGAATGGATGTATCTGAGTACTACTTTCAAAGCGATTTATGATTGCTGTACTGGTAAGGTTAAAGCGAATTCTGAACTGAAATTCTATGCAGAGATACCAGTCACACTTCTTGCTTTGCTGCCTTAGAAGCTACAGTCGTGCGCCTCAAATGCTTCGTAGCACTATTTATCACTTTAAATTGAGAACTCGCACACTATATGCTTCGGACCCATTGGAAATACCCGCAAAGTTTGCTTTTACATGCGGACCATTCATATCCGAGTACAGCTTGACGAAAGTTATTGTTCACATGGACGTCAACAAGCATAGTGGTAAAGATGGCGTCTTGAATTTACCTCCAGTCCCCTTTATTGGCTGCAGTAAAAAAGAAAACATCCCAGATTGATCATTGAGGTAAATAATTTGAAAAATTTTGAAGAGAGAGGTGCTACCACTCCTTTTTTTAAGTGTGCATCATGCAGCCTGTATATTTGTTGGGGAGCGGTCTAATGCCCGCTAGCAACTTTGCCAGCAGTTTCTTGAAAGTCAAGTTACAGCTCAGTGTTTAGACTAGGCTTTAAGCATTTGAAACGCATAGTCAGTTCAAATGGTCAGCTGATGTTCAGCTGCAATATCTAGGGGGAAAAAGTCTGTCTGAGGCTAGAGGAGAGTTCTAATAGAAGAAGCTTTACAAATAATCGATTTAGCGTGGCGCGCTACAAAGAATTTAGTGGTACAGGCAACTACTTCTAAGTGCTATGAGAGACATCAAGTGCCTTCGTGTGAGATTTTTCCCGTTCGAGTGACGAAAAAAATACGGTGCACCCTGGAGGCATCGCCTATGGAATCGAGTCTTAGGTGGAGCATGGAGCAAGAGAATTTCGACCGCGCCGTAGTTGAGGAGATGCAGAAGGTGACACAAGACGTGTTTCAACAAATGAAGCTGATAAGGCATCAGTTCGAAAACCAGCTGCATCTACAGCAGAAGCTAGCGTAAAAGCAACTGGTGATTTTGGTATCCCAAGAAAAAGCAGCTGTTCATGATGAAAGAGCGCAAGAGGTAGACGGGAAGCTTGGGTATCTCGCAAGCAAAAATACTCAGCGTCCTAGACCAGAGATTCTTTTTATCGATGTGGATTATTCAAAAGGGCACGCAAACGGAGCGAGGTTGATGATGACATATGTGGAAAAGCGTCGGCATCATCGAACGCACAAGTGATTACGGGTTTAGACTTACCAAGCCGCCTTTCTAATGAGGAGTTGCGCAAAGTCACAAGAGAGCGTGCATGGACGCGTACATGGTGTACGATCGCCGAATTAAGGCAATGAATATGCATGGTGGTCAAGTCCTACGCATGCCGGTCAGCTCATGCATTGACTACAAGACGTTGATGTGCATCTGCAAGTATGAGCTAAGGAAGAGTGCCGAAGCAATACAAGAGTGCGAGTGGCTACAATATTTTCACGTCATCTCACAATTGACGTCGGTGGCGGAAGCGATGCACGGTCCCCAAATGGTTACACATGGGGATGGAGTGTCAAGAGTCGACACTCCAGTTTAGGATTCCCTGACTTTCTCGATCAAGAAAACATGGAAGGCTTCGACGAAAAGGAGCCACAAGTCTTGATCGCTTTTCTTATTGCTGCCCTGACACCAGCCGTGCTGAAGTCTACGGTACAGACCGAGCTAAAGCTACAAGTAAACGACCGGTACAGAAACAATCTACCGGCGTTTGTGGCCTCGATCAAGCCCCAACTGATATCGCTTGTACGATTCGTAACAATATTGGCGGAGGAACGATGGAGGGGGTCGACGAGAATCACATGATGCACGTTTCAGGATCCAATCGGGTGGCGACAGTCTCCGACATGGTCCGCGAGTGAAACAAGCTCAATTAAAAGGGTACTCTCATACAAAATCCGAAATAACACCGCTCGAGGACCAGATCGGCAGCGGGAGTGTTTAATATGGAAGTCAGCGGAACACGGGGTTTCTAAATGCCCTAATGCAACGAGTGACGAAGCAAAAACGGTATGGAAGGAGTATCACAAGTCTTGGCCAAATCGTTTGGTAGGTGGACTCACACAACTTGCTAGCATGGATGCAACGGCTTGCCTTTTGGAAGCAAAGTGTGGAGGGGTATCAGTGCAGGTTTTAACCGATTTTGGTGCCAGCGTACCGATCCTATCATCGGATTGTGTAAAGAGACTGGGTTCGGCATGCCAAGTTAGAAAACCTTACACTCCCGTCAGAGTAGCGAGTTTTTCTGACGCGCAGCTAGCCCTGGATCAGGAAGCATTACTAACTCTGGAGTTCGATACTCCAAGTGGACGCCTTTCACTAGCCAACATGTGCTGTTTAGTGCTACCCGGTGCACTTCCTGCGGACATGGGTGACTGCCTGATGAGCTGAACGGTGATGTTACTTTAAGGTTACAGTCCGCATCAGCTTTTGCAGAATGCACGCGATCGTAATCCAGAGTTTAACCTCCTTGACGCGAATATCGACTTAAGATTTGGACAATAGGTAGGGCTGGCAACAGTGGGGGGGGGGACACCACTATTACTACAGAATAGAGTTCTCTCGTCACGAGGAGTCTGATGTATATTTTTCTACCTTATCCGAGGATCATGCTCCTGCACGCAAGGAATCCATATGAAAGACGTTGAGCTCCAAGATCGCGAAGCACAGACATGTGAGTGTCCTTGAGAAAAAGCAACCAAGTTGAAAAGCCTTTTGAAATAGAAATCAATTGTTTCCTATGTTATGGTATTTGGTCGCGAACCGCCGGTGGATGTAGCTCCATTGCATGCGAGATTGAAGGGAGGAGCTGAGCCGGTGCGGTGTAGAGCTAGACGACACCCACCTTCTCACCGGGACGTTATGATAGACCATGTGAAGGAGCTATTGGACGCTGGACTCATGTATAATAATACTCGCAGTATGTGGTGCTTCCCATGACTGATTGTAAGGAAACCCGGTGTAAACAAGTTTCGGAAGACGGTCAACGTTCTTAAGGTAAATGAACGTACAGAACGGATGGTATGCCTATACCACTGCTCGAAGTTGTCGCGGAGCATCTTAACGGATCGAAATGAAATCTGCGCTCGATTTCTTTAAAGGATACGGGCAGTTTCTGTTGGCAAAAGACAGTCAAGAGATGCTCTATTTTTTCACGGACCAAGGATTCTACACACCCAGTCGGGTGTTGATGGGTGTTAGTGGCAGTGCTGCATACTGCCAAAGTGCGGTTCAGGAAATGTCGATAAATTATTGTACGAATGCCTACGCGCACGGTTAGACGACTTTTTCGTTTATGCTATGTCATCCGATCAACTGCTCACTCGTCTTGAAGGTGTACTTAATGTGTATGAGGAGCGAGAATTGAGATTAACCCCTGAAAAGTGAGAGTTTTGGAAGACTTCGACAATTCGGTGTGGGAAAATGTGTACGGTGATGGCGTAAAACACAAATCTGATAGGGTTACAGTTACAGTCGAGCTACCCTCACCTCAAACAGGTCAGGAATCACGGCAGTTTTTCTGTGATGCAAATTGGATGCGTACAGCGATACCTTAATCTGCCAAGATGGCATCCCCGTTGTGAAGCCCTTGAGAAATTGTGCGAGGTGGCGAAAGGAAGAACAAAGAGAGTCGTCACATAAGTTTTATTGGCGGACTTTGGGTGGGGTGAAGGAGGGTAAAGGCTATACAGCAAGTCAAGGCCGCGTTGATAGCGCAGGTGGCTCTCTCCATTCTGACGTTTCAATTGACATGTGCGTCTGTACCGACGCGAGTGATTCGAATTGGGGGCAGTAACAATACAGGTGCCAACGGGTCAAGAAAACCGTGCGGTGATGGATCAAAACAACATCCTCTTATGCTTCTAAGTGGATTTTTTACGGTGCGACACGCCAATGGGCGATAATTGAGAAAGAGGCGTTTGCAATCGTCGAAACATGCCGCAGGGAAGATTAACAGGTGCGCCGGAAGGGTGCTTTTTGTTTGTATGAGGACCACCGAAATCTTATCTTCCTCTTCGATCGCACAAATGTCATCAGTACTGTTCTCAAATAGACGGCAGACAAGTTGCAACCCTTGACGCTTCTACTTATGTATTTGCAGTATACGATCCATCATATTGCAGAAAAGGACAACGTATGGTCAGAATTACTGTAGCGTTGAGAATAACCCCTTCACTTCATGTGCCTTCATCCACCTGCTTCCTGTCAGATCACCCACCCTCGATAGCGATTTCATGTGGCCGAGCCGAACAGAGATCATATCAGCCCAAGTAAATGCGAAGGATCGGGCTTTGGAGTCTTCGATGCAGCACGACACCATTTCGCATCTTTGAAGAACAGCCAAGGGACAAGTATACGTGCCCGTTGAGTTAACCGCTCCAAGTCTTTTTATGCGTGATCGGACACTTTGGTTTGGTGGGCATCGTGGAATTTCGGCCACGCAAAAAGCATTAAAGCAGTCTTCTGGTGATGTGGTATGAAGGACGACATAATAAGATTTGTGTTACGATGTCTTCATTGCGCAAGTAAGGCGAGTCTAGAAGTACCCCTAGCGAGTTGAAAAGGCGCTCCACGCCAAACGTCCGAACGAGAGGATCCATTTGATTTTGTCTACATGGATAAATGCGTGAATGCTTCCGAGTATGTTCTCGTGATCAAAGATGATTTGTCCAAGTTTGCGTAGCTGGTGCCTTCTAAGCATGCCGATTCGCGAACTATTGTTACCGTTTTGTTAAATTGGTTCGCAAGATTTGGAATTTTGCAATTTGCCACCAGTGAGTCTCCTATCAAGCATCACATTCTAGATGTGAGATGATGATGGTTCTCTGTCGGACGTTAGGTTCACACTATCATTTTGTGACCCCACAGTATTCGTGGGATAATGGTAAAGTGGAGCGAGTGATGAGAAAAATGCTTCGGTGCATGTGGACTCTTTTACGTGAGTGGCGATTGCATCCGCAGGATTGGGAGCGAGTACTTCCGATGTGCAGCTGATTTTGGTTCAAGTGCCATCACCGTCGATCGGAATCATATCTCATTTCGCTGCAACCACCGGAATAGCCGCCCGCGATGATTCCGGTGATGCAGACACAGCACGATACTATCACCCTTCACCTAAGCGGGCCTGGTAGATTTGCACAGGAACCTGGCCGCAGTGAATCGAAAACGCCGCGATCAGGAACGCGTGTCAGTTGAATTCAAAACAGGCGTCTTTATGGCACAAATTTCGCCTGGTGATTTCTTGTTTTATGCTGACGTGGGCATAAACGAAGAGCATACTCAAGACAATCTGAAATGTCCCTGCGCAGGTCGAATAAGCTATCTCCAAGTGGATCTTCGAAGTGCGTCATCTCTTGACGGGCGCCACAAAAGTAGTATATGTTTCCCGTTTGAAGTTTACGCGGACAAGGACTTACAGATGACGGGCGACCTATTGATCATGGTCACCCACAACAGTGAAGGGCATGTCGTCCATCGCCTCGTTTGCAGTGTTTTGACACATATCAGCTAAACATGAAGGAAGTATTTATACACTCAACGTAGAGCACGACCACGCATGGTAGCTGAAAACAAGAAGGCCGAGGGCAAGTGGAAGCTATGGCACGCCAGCATAAGCCACCCAAGCTCCAATGTTTACCAGAAAGCGCAGCTGGCGACCGAAGGTTTGCCAAAATTTAACGAGAAGAGCGACAATTTGTGCAGTGGATGTCTCCAAGGAAAAATGGCTGCGGCGGCATTCCCTAAAGAATCGAAAACGAGGACAAATTATCCATTAAACTTTTTCATTCCGATGTAATGGGGCCAATGAAAATCAAACCCCCTGGTGGATCTCGTTTCATGTTGTCATTCATTGATGACTTCTCGACATATGTGAATGTCAATTTTCTAAAGAGCAAGAGTGAAGTCACCACAAAGTTTATCGACTACAAAAATGAGACGGAGTTACAGTGTGGAATTAAGATCAAGGGTATACGCATGGATAACGGTAAATTTCAGAACCAGAAATTTGATGCGTTTTGCCGGATGAATGGAATTATTCATCAGAAAACAGTGCCTCACAGCCCACAACAAAATCGAGTGGCAGAGCGAATTAACCGGACAATCACTGAAAAGGCGAGAAGTATGATGCACTACAAGTGTGTTTAGCAGACCTGGTGGGCTGAAGTGGTCAGTACCGCTGTGCATCTAATCAATAGAACCACGACAAGCACGAACAAAACTATGACTCCATTCGAAATGTGATTCAAGACGAAACCAAACCTGCGTTATCTGCGTGTATGTGGATCACTTGGATATGCACATGTCAGCGAAACAAAACGCACGAAATTTGATGCGAAGAGTTCTCGCTGTATGTTACTGGGATATGCATCTCATACCAAAGGCTACAAAGTACTTGACTTGGAAGCGAACACTGCCAAGGTCAGCAGAACGATAATACTGGATGAACGCGAAGTGGACAGTATCTACGAAGTCAACATGCTCAATGATAGAGCCCACAGGCCAACTGCACAGCCGCATGTGTGTGACACAGATTACGAATCGCGCGGTGATTTACACTACCATGAAATAACGATGTAGATATGATCAATGGATCTGATGACGTGGACATGGAAGGTCAAAATGCTGTTGATGACTTGGAAATGGATGCACCCATGCGTGCCATTAAATCTGAACATGGGTTTCGCCCGGAAGAAATAGCATCTGATAGGGGAATTGCGGACGTTTTAGTATTCCACCCATCAATGACTCGTAGATCTCCTCCTGTGATGGATCGACGACTTCTTTCCGACAAAACCAGTGGGAGTGTTAGTGCGGAAGTAGCACGGATTGAACCCTCATCAACACTGAGGATTGTAGCAGAACGAGCTGACAATAATCCGGAAATAGTATCGTACTTTACGATCCAAGCTTCCATTCAAGTGCGAGCGACGACGAAGAAGAACCACCACCAAAACGATCTCGATTGGATAGCGATGTGTCGTTGATGGTTGAGGTAGCTATGGTTACACAATACTTGCCAAGCTATTGAAAACGAATTTCATGCACACAAGCGGAACAACACGTGGACAATTGTAGAACGCAAACCTGGAATGAAGTCAATTGGAAGAAAATGGGTCTGGGCCAAGAAAGAAACTGGCACGGAGCTGCAGTACAAAGCAAGATTGGTGGCTTTGGGATTCCTACAACTTCATGGAGTAGATTATTTCGAGACTTATGCTGCTGTTGCGAGCATTATTCAATAAGAATGCTGCTATCGACGTGATGTGCAGGTGGGTATATCATTGGACAGCTCGATGTCGACAAAGCATACCTTAGCGCAGAAATAAAAGAGAAAGTTTACCTGAAAGTGCCGAAGGGAATCAAGATGGGCAGTAAATTTGTTTGAAACTGAACCGTGCTCTGTATGGATTGAAGCAAGCTGCAAATGCGTGGAATACGACGATCCACAATGCATTGATTAAAATGGAATTCCAAGCGTGTGGTGCAGATCGATGCATCTATAAGAAGAAAGACAGAGATGGCTGGATTTATGTATGTCTCTATGTGGATAATATGATTGTAGCAGCTAAGTCGACCACCATGGTGAACAATGTGAAACATCAAATTTCGCAACGATTTCAAAGTAAGGACTTGGGATCCGTCAAGTACCTCTTGGGGATGGAAATCAACTACGATCATAAGAAGCGTGAGATGTCAATTACACAGCAGAAATATCTGAAATTGACTACAGAACTGTTCAAGCAGAGTCAAGCTCGTGTCACAGAGAATCCACGCGACCCAAGTTTAAAACTTTCAGGAGAAGACAGTCCAAAAACGCCAGAAGAGAAGGAAGTCATGAAACGCACACCGTATCGCCCGCTTTTTGTTCTACTGCTATATGTTGCAACTTGCACAAGACCAGCTGTGGCGTTTGCTGTAAGCCAGCTTGGACGATTTTCCTCCGACCCAGGTCAACAGCATTGGAAGGCAGCAATGAAGGTGTTGCGTTACCTGAAATCATCAATAACATTTGGAATTCATTACAATCGCAACGAGGCCCCAAACCAAATATCAGCATACAGTGATGCTGATTGGGGAAACAACCTGGATGATCGTAGGTCTGGGAGTGGTGTTCTGATGCTACTTGATGGTGGACCTGTTGTGTTCAAGTCAAAGTACCAACGGACAGTGGCATTGAGTTCATCTTAAGCTGATTAAATGGCATTGAGCATGTGCACTCAAGACGTACTATGGGCACGATCAATTTTGTCGGATTTTGCATTTGAACAGAAGGCATCAACAGTGGTGTACGCAGATAACCAAGGGGCTATCGCGTTGGCAACGAACCCGGGATATCACGCGCGGACGAAGCATGTGGATATTCGCTATCACTTTATTTGTGAGAAGATTTTGGAAGGGTTGAGTAAAGTGATCTACAAAGAGACGAAGTGCCAACTCGCGGACATATTGACAGAAGCACTCGGCACGAAAAGAATGAAATTTATTCGTGATGCAATGGGGATTAAACCGACCTTGCAACAGAGTGAGTGGGAGTGTTCGAGTGTACGCCATAGTTACTCTGCAACATGACTATCGTCGTGTTGTGGAAAGATAAGATAGTGTGGTATGGTACATAATCTTTGATTAGTGGCTATAAGGAGACTTCTACTTTCTTCAATAAATATCAGAGCTGTTGGTCGAATGGCGAGGTCTTACCGCCGTCAAAGCAACGTGAGACCAGCGGTGCACTTATATGAGAACGTGCTCGTACTGTTCAATCAGTACATCAAACATCATCAGCATCTCCCACTATGCGGGCTATGGCCCGCACCCTAGGTGTGTCTCATAGGGAGGGCATTGTTGGGGAGTGGTCAACATCTCGCTAGCAACTTTGCCAGCCGAATCTTGGCAGTCAAATTACAGCTCAGTGTTTAGGCTAGAAATCAGGCATTTGAGTCACTTAGTCAGTTCAAATGGGTATCTGATGTTCAGCTGCAATGTCTAGTGGATAAAAGCTTGTCTGAGGCTATAAACAGTCGATTTAGCGTGAGACGCTATACTTTCCTTAAGAAATCTTTCCTGAATTGTTCTAAATTCATCCAAAATTAGATCAGAATCTTTCGGTGAAAGCCTTTTGGATTAAAGTTTACAGCCACTTTCTGTCAGTGTAAATGAATAGAGCCCTTCAGCAAGCCCAGGTTAGAATTAGAAATGAGTGTGCTTGTCTCTGGAATAATTACTTCGGTATCTAGTATCAGCAAACGATTCAAGTCAGATGCATTTATGCTAATAGCGGTGATATAACTAGTCTCGTCGAATCTTCTCTCCCAACGACGCAACAGTATAAATTGTCGGGAGTCGCTAAGGCCACAGTCCAAACTACTCAGACAGCCCCCTTTACCGAAACCCTGCCCAAAAAGTACAACCTTTTCTTATTTATTATATATAAAATACCAAGCATTTTTGTCCTGTTAAAAAAATTGGCGTGCGCCATTGCTTTCAAACTAAGGATAAAAAGCAAGAACACTCAAAAGGGCACGGTCATCTGTCGCATGTCGACGACGAAGTCTCGCATTCGCTTGACCCAGGCACAGAAGCTGGAGCTCCGCGAGCATCGTGCTGCTCACCTGAGCATTCGCAGCGCATGGTATGCGTGTGGGCTTAAGAACACTTCAAGCTCCCTCCTCGTCTCCCCATCTCCACGCTCTGGGATGTTCTGAGAAGCAAAGACGGCAAGGTAACTCTGAACACCTCGCGGAAGGCCAACCAACCCGTTTCCTTCTCTCAACTTATAGCTGAGCTCGTGCGCTGGATCGCTCAAAGTGAGCTCTCTGAAGCTCCCGTATGTAAACGGTGACACGATTCACGCGAAGGCCCACAAGATTAGAGCTCAACTCCTGCTGAGCGCCTCACCATCGGTGGCTGAACAGTTCCAGAAAATGAATTACTCTCCGGGTTGGCTCTACAAGTCCCAGAAGAGGAATTGTTTATCGTCCAAGAGAATACACGGGGAAGCCAGCATTGTCAGCGACACAACAGTCAGCACCGAACGGGCATTGTTGAATTAGGTGACAAGGGGCTACGAGAGGTGCAACATCCTAAATATGGATAAAACCGCGTATTTTTACTGCGACTCCCTGACGTCGCGATCACCAGGAATTGGATCTTCGGTCGGAAACAGATCAAGAAGCGATTGACAGTCGCCGTCGTGTGCAGTGCTGGCGGCTCTCTCAAGCTTCCTCACTTCTTCGTTGGGACAGCGCGCCAGCCCAAGTGTTTTGAGTCGAAGAGTGCCAAGGATTTGGACCTGGAGTACGGCACAGCCCGAAGGGGTGGATGAACACAAGGCTATTTCAAGAGTGGGTGAGCCGGCACGATGCCCGAATGTCGTCAGAGAATAGAAAGATTCTCTTGCTGCTTGACAACGTCTCCTCCCATCATGCCCCCGAGACGATCACACACGTCGAGATTCGAAAGTTCCCTCCCAAGACCACAGCGCATCTGCAACCACTTGACACTGGGATCATTCGCAACTTCAAGTGCATAATCAGCAAAAAGAAGCGCTGTACTATGCGGATCGATTCGATGAAATTCTCAGTCGTTTCGAAGAAGATGGATGAAAAATCTTGGAGAGAGAGCTTGAGAGCATCGGCAATGTCGATGTAGTTGTTGCGATGCGGTGGGCACAAGAGGCGTGGGTATCGGTAACATGCACAACTATCTTCAAGTGCTGGCGTCATACGGGAATCTTGGACGAAGAGCTGTACGAGCTCATCGAAGGAGTCGCTACGCTTTGTGTTTTATCATTATTTATGCAGCAACTGCTTTTTTAGATTCAAATACAAACGCTCATAAAAATCAAAAAGATTCTGAAAACTTATGTCTTTTAGCATGGTTTACATTACTGTATAACGCTATCTTCCAAATCGAGAAAATCGTAAAGCTCTGTTAGTTTATACGTGAATCATTTCACTTACTCTAATTAGTAATATCCAGGCTGAGGGTTGGCTGTGTTTTTTGCATTCCGGTACTGGGGGGAGGTTGTCTGTACCGCCACAGTCTAAAACTGCTGTACATAGGGTCACTAATATAATCGTTAGTGTAAGATCAAATATAAACCTTTGCTTAAATACTTAACAATAGCATGCTGCTGGCTGAACGTTGATGAATTATAAACACTGAAGCCGCTATATAGGGATATGCAATTGTTACTAATTCTTCGTGCAAGCTACGAGATGGACTACAAGTTGTTCACTGCAAAAGTGATCGTGAAGACATAAATTGAAATCTTCACGGGGTTTCAGAAGAAGCAAGATTGTGGAAAGGTAAAGGCAGCGTTCTTGTTGATTGTCCTTTCAAAGGAATCGGAGACAAGTTAAGTATATCTCTCAGCAACAATGATCATATCAATTACACTGTCAATATAACCCTTGCCTCCGTTTTAACCCTACGTCGTGACTTAAAAGAACTAATAATGGCCAATCTGTGATCTTATAGGACTATATAAAGTAGCACCTCTATATAAGAACCTCCATCTAAGGAATTTTTCTGTATAAGGGCACAATTACAGGGGTACTAAAATAAAGTATGATTTTTTGTATGGTGTCTTCCTTATAAGGTATAAGGTATAAGGTATAAGGTATAAGGTATAAGGTATAAGGTATAAGGTATAAGACCTTGGATAAAGTGGGACCATTCGTCCAAAGCCACTCTTTATAAGGGCAAAGTCCAATTCAACTACCCTAAAATCTGTGCTGTATGAGACACTGATGTGCCGATTTGCCAACCACAATAGAAGCCTGTCTCAAATGACAAAGGGAACACGCCATTCCGTAAAGTACCTACCGGTTCATAAAAAGAGCACAATATGTTTCATTGCGGTAATATTGGTTCGCTCGCCTAGCCTTTAACTAAATTCTAACCAATAAAATGAAGCTACTTACTAGGGAAAGGTTACCGTAGTGGTGAAAAACAAAACCAAGCGTGTTGCATTTCAAGGTCATTTATTAGAAGCAATAATAATCGCATCCCACAAGATTAGGAAAGAAACGATAGAGCGTGTCTTGAACGCTGCCATGGTCACGAAAGTAGCCAACGACATCGTTCCGGAACTCGAATGTTGTGGTGGGGCGCTTGTGCTGTCGCTTCTTGCGGCCATCGCCACGTACCTGCTGGCGACCGATTGGCTTGTCAGTCATGGTTCTGACAATAAGGTGTATGTTTTGCCGCCATGGATTGCGCTTGAATTTTTCGCGAGCTTTTGTTGTCCTTTTTATATTTCAGTTTTGCATGTACCTAGAAATTAAGCAAATAGAAGGATGTCTCATTTATAAATTTTTAGAATTAACACAGTACTTTGGGTCCGGAGTTTGGGTCAGTGGAGTGGGAATAACCCTCCGACGAAACTGGTCTGGATTCAAAACCCGCCTTCGTGCAGTTCACAAATGTATTATTTTTGGAAACAGGTGGAAAGCTAAAGTAATGTGGCTGCGTACAACAACGGAGGTTTTTGAACGCGCTATCAAGATCGCTTGATTATCGTCTCGGTATTATTGCATGGTTGGTGCGGCTGGAAAGTATCCACGAATCAGCGTCTCTGTGAGTAAGTCTTCCTTTTTATCCTCAGCTCCCCGAGCAATCGCTGCTGTAATGTACGCATCCCTCCCATGACAAGTTTCTCTAGATCTGGATGGTTATCGAGCAAAAATATGATGGCTCGAACTGCGTCTACTTTGCCCTCGGCGCTGATCTCTGGCTGCGTCTTGATGATGCCTTCGCTTATCGACTCCGACTCTGTAAATTCACTGCTCTCTTGGGTCGTGAACAGGAACCCAGCGTTCGCTTCTTCGCTGAGCAGGGCTGTGGCAGTCCGCGCATCCATCTCCGTGTCGGCCTCGGCGGCGCAGCAAATGAAGTCGTTCAGGTCCATCGGGTCGCGGATGCGTAGCTGATGCATTTGTGCCATTAGGCTAGTGTTCAGTTGGTCATCAGCATCAATGCGTGATCTGCGAGTGGTCGTACGGCCGAGCACGAGCCATGTGTGCCGAAAGCAGTTCAATATAGCGTCGCTTGGAAGCTCACGCCAGCAGGATTTGATCCACTTCATAGCCCTGAGCTGGTCCAGAATATAGATGTTGGCCAGCGATCCTTGTTCCACCACATCCAAAGCGTGCTCGAGCTGGCAGTGACGGTATCGACGCTTGAACGAGAAGATCATTTCGGCGCCCATGGGCTGCAGCTTCACGGTCGTGTTTGGCGGAAGGAACACGACTATCACGCTCTTCAGCTCCATGCCATGAGCAGTATGCGCCGATGCATTGTCGAGAAGGAGAACGATGTTGCGCTTTTGAGCACGCATGTCGTTGTCAAGCTCGCACAGCCACTCTAGGAATAAGAAACCAGTCATCCACGCCTTGAAAATGCTGCGATAGTAGAAGCCAACTTGATATCCTGTCTTCTTCTGGAAACAGCGCGGCTTCTTCGCGTGAACGATGATAAAGGGCTCGTGTTTGTCGGAGCCGTCAGCGTTACACATCAAAGCGACCGTCACACGTGTCTTGCTCTTTTTTAATCCTCGAACTTGTCGTTGAGCGATGGTCTTATTGGGCGCGAGGCAGTAGAACAGTCCCGTTTCATCCATGTTGTAGATGTCAGCAAGCGGGACCCCTTTCAGGCGCTCCCGGATGGCGTCGCACTGCGCGGGTATCTACTCCGAGTTCACGGAGCCGATCTCACCATGGACACTAACTTGCTTGAAGCCGTGACGTCCCTGGAACGCCTGAAGCCACCCGTTCGAAAACGACAGCGGCTGCTCGTCTGGGATGCTGCTCAACGTGGCAAATCGCTTCGCTCTCGCCTTGATCAAGACACCGCTCAGCATCAGGCGCTTGGATTGACACTGCAGCACCCAATTCGCAAGGGCTTCGTCGACTGCAGCGAACGCGAGCGCTCGCATCCGCTTGATCTTGAGGTCGACGTCCTTCACGTACAGGAATCCCTGGCGATCACGCGAATGCCGGAGATCGTCCCCTGAACTGGGACCTTGAGGCCAAAGTTGCGCTTCGCCTTATCTACCAGCTGCGACTGTGTGAGAGTAGCGTTTGCGTCATGCCACTGCCAGATCTTCTTCTTCTGTTCATAGGTCAGGTTACCAACCTGTTTTGGTCGCGACGGCATCGTTGTTGCGCGGCGAAGGCGAGTGACCAAGCGCTTCAACTGGAATTGTGATGGAATGAGCTGCTGAACACGAATCCGGGCTCTTTTGCTGTTTTTGAGGCGTCAAATGAATGGAGGGTGTTTGCACCTCGAGAATTTGATCCAATTGTTATATATGATACAATTGCGTTCCACGGGTCATATCGAATTTGGCAGGTTTATCTGCATATGTAGTTATTGCCGCTTCCTGGCGCAACTGTGTGTAGTTATCGCGTTATATAAAATCTCATTCCGTAGATTCTTTTTATAATCATCCAAATCGTGTTGTTGAATGTCGTATTGGTAGCTTAAAACACCCAGACTCGGGCATGTTTCTATGACATAGCTGTCATTAAGTGGACACGTCATGATTCACCCTGTGGAATGCCTACCACGAGTGAAATCTCCTGGAGGCTTCATGACGAGAACATTGAATGCTCTTCATTCGTTTCCTTGATGCAAATAGTCCGACTAATGTCTTTGTGACGCGAATTGCAGCTTCATCCTGTCAACACACTTTTGCTTCACTCGGCCGTATGGTGATCTTGGCGGGTGTTGCATGATGCTGAAAGGAAAGTTCGCTGTCACATGCAGTGTTGATGTTCCTTGGTGGACAAGCTGAGCGACATGAAAAACATGTCGCTCAGCATGTTGAGTTCTTTATCGCTCGATACTATCATCACTGTACTATGCGGCTCATAAGATTACTGTGGCCATAGAACCCAAGCTGTAACGCGTGTTTTTACTTCGATTATCATGAGCTGATTGCAAATCCGATCGACATGATTTGAGTAATATCGTTCGTAGGTGCGAAGGGATGGGCATGACAAACGTACGTCTCAAATTCGTGTAAGTTAGGATCGGAATGCACGAGAACGCGTCATTTCAACAACGAGCAAGGCATTTTCGCGCGTTTTGATCTAATCAACACAAACCGAAGAAACGATTGATTTTAAATAGAAAAAAGCTTTGTCATAGAAAGTATTCTCGGCATTTCGAAGAGTGCAAACAGCCATCGATACCCCTTAGCGAGACGATATCCACTTGACAAAATACCTCACGACGCTGTTTGAGTGTGACCCCTCGGTTTAGCAATCAATGTTGACAGGTTCCGTTCCCTCTGTTGTTCACCAGAAGCTATTCGAGCAGTGGCATTTGGTGATATCTGACGTCCCAATCGCATGGAGGGTGTCAATTCATATTAACAGTTACTCAAGATGACGTCATCAGCTTCTTCTATTTTCTTGAATCGAAGGTTCCGACCACCCTTGATCCATGTACACTCCTTCCTCTCTTATTGATACATCGTCCGAATTTCATTCCCCTTCAAAAGCGTTATTTTGACCCTTGGAAGAAAAAAAACACTGAGCGAGAGACTGATGTCTTGTTCCAATTAAATGTACTTGTAACTATGCAATGGGCAAAGGATGCTTGAGAAATGGTCACTAGCACGACAATAATCATCTGCAAGCGGCACACTAGAATCCTAGATGACGATATATAGGAACTTGTTGACAGTGTAGTAACGAAAAGATTTAATAGAGAACGTTAATAAAAGAGATTTAACAGAAACAGATAATGAAACAGACAGTTCTCTACAAGCTGCAGCTTTTTAAAAAGACTTCGTTTGGGAAGACATTTAATAGGAATGCTATTGAACTGATTTGTCTTTTTTAAATAGTCGTGCTTTTTGCTTTCTGAGCAACGGTGCGATAGAGTGCATCTGCGATGACATACACATGACGGCGCCGACAATTTGACCTGTATTATATGATGCCTCTATGTTTGAAAAACCCTTCCACAATTTATAATTGGAGGTCGGTTTTACCGTGTATCAATAAAAGGGGAAGGAGTGTATATAGAAGAATCAATAGCTGACCTTAATCTGTACTGGAAAAAAGTCTACGACCCCGCAATCATAACTTGGAATTTGTATTGCCTATTTAAATGTCCGCACGTAAGCCCATACTTTAATCAAAATAAAAGATTGAGGATGGTCAGCTAGTACTTAGTGTTGCCACAAAGGGCGGCAACAACCTGCGCCAATCTCTTTGGCATTGACATACAGCACTTTCTCACT